>LGRX02033435.1:0-64912 GCA_001247695.2 Cymbomonas tetramitiformis
GCGCGGGACCGCTTTTCGAGGACGACTCGGGTCGTGTGATGGCGAATTCGGACATCAAGACGGTGCGACGTTTAAATTACCACAAGACCACCGACGCACTTCAACAGGACGAAACGGGGAATTATGGCTACTTCACCAGTTGGACCTCAAGCTACTGGGAGGCCAACCTGCTCGACTCGTGGAGCATGCTTTTTCATTTCCCACAGCGGCCTCGCCGAATGCGCGTTCGGTGCGCCAATAACGAGGCGCCCGAAAGCCGCCCTCGCTGCCCAACGATGGTGATGCTGGAATACGCACTCACCGATGAGCTGCAGTGGGTAGCCTGGCGTAACGCGTCACTGGTGCCTACCGGTGACCCGAACAACGTGCGCCTGGGCGAGTGGCGCCAGGTGGATATGCACGACCCACCCCGCGTGACCGACGTCGTGAACGCGGAACACGCCAGAAACACGTGGGTGCACACGGTGGTCGCATTCGACGATGCCACCTCCACCACTCGCGTGCGAAAACTGTACGCCGGGAATGCTAACGGAGGCGCGCTGCACAACGCGGTCTCTCGCGCCACGCTGCCCCTGCACGTGCCGGGCGAGCGCAACATCGTCTTCGGTGCTGAACTTAGCGGTGATGACGAGTTGAGGTTGGCGGACGTGCGCGTACACACCGACGCGCTCACGTGGCGGGAGATGGAGGCCCTACAACGCGAGCTGCGCACCCTGACCAGCTCGGACGACCCGTACCGCGTCACGTTGGTGACGAAATCGTCCGCCTACCCGGCGCAGGTGTCCGGTGTGCGGATCGCGTCGCACCACGTCGACGCCAACGTGGCTGTGCCGAAGCTGGCTTACGCGTTCGACGACACGGATCTCCGTTTAAGGGATCCCACGGAAGCCGACGAGGTTCGGCGTCTGCGAACCTTCGCGCACCGGTACGTGCCGGCCATCGCGCAGGACCGACCGCACGCAATATCCTTCACGTTGGACCGACCCGCGATGGTGCATCTCGGTGTACCGTCCGCGCTCCATTCGGAGAAACGCATGAACAACAGCTTGTACAATCAGCTGCACTCCTGGGGTCGATCACGGGGTTCAGTTTCAACACCGCAGAGCTCAATGGAGAAGTTAATGGTGTTTTTGCAATGGAGGAGAGTGGAGATTCTTTCACCTTTCTGGCAGGCCGTGCACTTGCAGTTTGAAGGATGCCCTCCGTGCCTCAGAGATGCCAAAGTAGCTGCGGTTTGAGCTGTTGTGTTCTAACCGGAGTCATGAGAAACCCGAAATAAACTAGCTATATGAGGGGGGGAATAAGGCGGTACGACAGCTGCCACAGAGTCGCAGGCAGCTGAAGGACAAGGCTTGCGGATAATATTACCAAGTAAGGGTTGGCGGCTTGCGCCGCTGAGTTATTACGAAGGGAAGATTGTCTGAGAGTCAGGCGCAGGTCGCAGTGTCATCGTCATAACGCGTGACACCGCGACCACGACACTGCGATGCTAAAGGTGAGTGCTACGAGGAGTCACTAATACTAGATACTACTATAGGGTACCTAATATTGTACTCTCCATGACACTACCTGACTACGAAGTGGTCACTCGCCTAGGCACTACCCATGTAATGCAACACGAGGGCATACACGACGGTTTGCATGCTAGATATATATTTCTAGGGCACTACCGATTTATGTGCTAATTACATGCCTCTTAAGGCACTAACCTTTAACGTGCTTCTACTAAGCACTACGTACAAACGAGATCACAACGAGTCATCGAAGAGCAGATTTTGAAGATGTTGATGGAGTTACAATTTCAGGTCCCTCGAAGATCATCACACGCCATGGGGACGTGGAGAAGGGTCAAAACTGAAAATAGGCCTTGGCAGATCGCGTCAAGTAAGATGGCTGGAAAATTGCGACGTTGCCGATACAAAACGCGTCGAATTTTCTGAAAGTTGAAGCCGTTGATGAACAGCGTTTGAGGGGGTTGCTGTTTAGGTTGATGTCGAGGAATTCCAACTTCTAGAGGGGTAGGGAGGAGAGAAGGGTCGACGAACGCGATCCGGCTGTAAATCTGGCCAGAAAATCTGCCAAATGGCTGATTAGTAAAGATTGACGAAAAGGTCAAAGTCCTTGAAGTAATGATGCTCAGTCGACGGGTTGCTACTTCCCAGAAGTCCATTGTCCAACATAAAAATACGGCTGCCTCTAAAAACCTCGAAGGTGGCAAAATCGACACTCGATGGCGAAATGGGTTGGCACTACCAATTTTCAGGATCTGAAGTAGGGGGGCGATCAGAAAATAGGCAGAGAGCGGACAGCGCGGCTGGTCAGCGAACTCGGAGTTGATGCTGCGTGATAAGCCAGGGATGCGGCTGAAATTTGAGTGCCAAAAGTGGGGTCACAACTCCCACTTAAGGCTAAGAAATTCCGGGGAGACCAAATCCCGAAATAACTGTGACTACTGGGGTCACCACTCCCCAGAAGTCGCTGTAAGAGGTCGCAGCGGCCGAAAAGGGCAAGAGAACGCGAGGAGCCATGTCGGCTGTAAAATTAAGCTAGGGGAAAGCGGGAATCTCAAGATCTGCTGATCAGAAATCTGAAACAAACAGTGGAAGCGTAAGCGAGGCCCATAACCTCATGAGAAACCCGAAATAAACTAGCTATATGAGGGGGGGAATAAGGCGGTACGACAGCTGCCACAGAGTCGCAGGCAGCTGAAGGACAAGGCTTGCGGATAATATTACCAAGTAAGGGTTGGCGGCTTGCGCCGCTAAGTTATTACGAAGGGAAGATTGTCTGAGAGTCAGGCGCAGGTCGCAGTGTCATCGTCATAACGCGTGACACCGCGACCACGACACTGCGATGCTAAAGGTGAGTGCTACGAGGAGTCACTAATACTAGATACTACTATAGGGTACCTAATATTGTACTCTCCATGACGGAGCCCTCTTCAAATCCTGGTGGGAATGGAGCCTCGTCTGGCACTGCTTCTGCTGCTGCCGCTGCGGTTCGGGGGATTTTCACGTTAGGAGATTTCACACCGTAGATCCTGGCCGGGCAGTTCTTGGTGCTGTGACCGTTAGCAGTTTTACCTTCACACTCACGGCAAGTTAAGGCTGAGCACTTTGAGATGAAGGCTGTTCCTAGGCCGGACCAGTGGTATTCCAATGGAAGAGCGTACAGGGCGTGCTGTATGTTTCTTTTGTCAATCTTAGCAGGCTCCAGGTGACGGCCCAGTCCCGTTTTCAGAAGCACAAAGATTTGACGGATCAATCTCGAACGCCGCTTTGCTCCACGCACTCTGCTGTGAATTGTGAACGCCTGTTGGAATGTGACTTCTTTGATGAACTTTGAGAAGGGAGAGGTGCTGAGATTCAGTAGTTCAGTATCACGTATGACGTATGACAGTGACAGTGACAGTACAGTGACTTCCTACCTGTACTCAGTAGTTCGACTTCGGTAGCTTAGACTGTGACACACGATATGATTGCCTAGTGACGGCCTCAGAGCTTAGATAGCCTGAGAGTCGTGTATTCATTTCTATCTTTTGATATACCCGATTGCCTCGCTCAAACCCTACGGCGTTCAGCGTTTTCACTGTGTCACTAGGACATTCTAGTAGGCTATAGGCCCACCACTTGCCTAAAGTGGTTTTGATTCAAAGCCACTAAATGGCTGGCTAAAGCTGTAGAGGGGCGAGCGTGGCTGAGTAGGTAGAATGTTGCGGGGTGCCGCGTTTTCGCGGCGCAACTGACTGTGTAGATGGAGAGGTAAGCGCGACGAGTGGCGGAGGAAAGTACGGAGAAGATGGGTCAGAGAGCGCTGGGGCCCCCGATGGTATGCAGCATTGCGCAGAGTTTGGTACTGAGTGCTTCGCGACACGTTAAAAAGACCATGACCTCGGACATCGACAAGCGCGGAGACCTCGACTCTACTCTCCTACCTTCCGCCCACCCCCGCCGCTCCGCATTTTTCCTCACTGCTCTATACATCTTTACCCGTATCATTTTACCTTAATTTGCCACGCTTGCCGCTTGTTTGTGAACTTTGAGCGGATCTTCGAATCTTGCGGGCGACTTGGCCGTTTTTGACCGTTTATAACTTACGTTCTACTTGGGCTCGGACATTTTCCTTTGGAGAGTGTTTTTACTTCGCCATTACCGGCCGTGTTACCGAGTTTCGTGGGCATCGGAGCAGATTTTGAATTTATCCTGGATTTGGCCCCTTCCTTGAAGGGGGCTCACCCTTATCGTTAGGGTTTCATCCCTTCGGTGCTTCGCTTGCAGCTGTCATGGCTGCCATGGATCCTTCTGATGGGTTCACCACTCCAGTTCCGGCTGGGATCGACACGCGGAGGGCGCTTCCCTTCAGCGACGGCCCTGAAGAGCCTGTGCCCCCTACACCTGTAAAGCGTCGCCCGCTTGACAGTGATGACACGGACGGTGCTTTGGTTCTCAGGGAGTTCCTCAAGGACTGCCAGACAATTCTCCGCGAGCCTGGTCACCGGGCCAGCATTATTCAGCAAGTTCGTGACCAGTGCCGGCCCACTCACATCAAGGCTTCGGAGTGGGTTTTTGACATCGACAAGATCAAAGGCCAAGTGCCTCGGGAAATTGCACTAGACCGCTTCACTAAAGCGGTACAGACCCAACTAACCGACTTCAATCTTCAGTTTGACACGGTATTCCACCCGACTGACCTCACGACGGCTGTTCTTCCTGAGGCCACTCGCATTCTCTATCGCATCTTGACGTCGCTGGTGCGTGGGTCATGCCTTCGGCTCATTGAGGAGTCGGCTACGGTGTCTCCGGATGATGGGCGCCGTGCGTGGCTGGTCGTCTGCCGGGCCGTTGCCAGGCGACGCAGGCCGTGGGTTTCCCATGGTTACCTGTTCGAGACAGCTCCTGCGATCGAGCTGCTGGAGGATGTAGACCCCGAGCCCTATATTAAGGGTTTCATGCAGCACCACACCGCTATCCGTTCTGAGCTCAGACCTGGTGTAGAGCCTGACGATGTGTGGGGTGTGGGGTTCGCCTTGGACCTCCTCACCCTTCGCATGTGCCCTCTGTATTATAAGGACCTTCTACAGGAGTGGAATTCTAAGACGGCCGAGGGCAGGGAGAAGCGGGCTCTCGGCATTCAACAGTTCACGTTGGCTGTGAAGGCCTTCCACCAACAGAAAACAGAGGAAAAGAAGCTGCTTAAAGAGAAGAAGAAAAAGGATGGGGTCTCCGCATTGGCGGCCTCACTTCTCTCTGGGGAGTCCCCTTCTGCCGCCCTTCTGGCCCGTGCGGGCATCCCGCAGACTCGCATTGTTGGTGGCCGCAGGCGTGACGAGCCCAGGCACCCGCCACAGACTCAGGATGCTCAGCCGCAGGCGGCCGGACAGGGTGCTCACCGGTCTGGGGGCGACAGGGGTACGGCTCCCCGCGCCAGACCGGCCCGCGGTGGGAAGAATCGACAACAGAACATGAAGGGACACAGGAAGGGCTCTCACCCTTCCCCTCATGCCCCTCCGCCGCGGACTCAGGGGCAGCGGCAGCCTGCATCCGGTGGTTCACCGACTGCCTTGCGGGTGACGCGGGATGCACAGGGCCGCCACTCGGTCCAGTGCTGGGACTGCGGCGGCCCTCACTTCCGCCGTGACTGCCCTGGAGGGGTGCAGAGTGCTCATGTGGCGGGGTTTCACCCCGAGGGCACGCCCATTGCAGACATCCTGTCAGAGTTGGATGCGGCTTTCCTCGATCCGGAGGAGGAGGTGTATGAGTCGTGCCTATACTCTTACTCATTGGAGCTCGGGGAGGCACCACTTGACCTCCCCGCGGCTCAGGCGGCTGCCGTTGTGCCGCACTCTGCCGTTGACAGTGAGGAGCCGTGGACTGAGTCGGAGTGGGCTATCTGGGACTCATGTGGCCGCTCGGAGGAGCAGTACTATGACGCTGTCAACCGCTTCAACACGTACCAGGACCCTGGCGATGGGGACGGACCCGACGGTGAGATGACACCTGCTCAGCTCCATGTTGCCGTGCACCAGCCTTCGGACCCTGCCATGTCTATGCAGCACTTCAGTGTTGAGCCGCAGCAGCCAGCGGTGCCGGCAGCCGACGTGCAGATCACAACAACCAACACCGAATTCCCTGGAGCTGTGCAGCTGGTGAGCACGGCACCGCCGTCCCGACCCAGGGGTCCGGGTGGCCCGGGCCGCGGGCCCTATGGGGCGGGTCGTTTCATGTACATGAGTCTGCTGTGCATCCTGGCATTCTCTGGCGCGGCAGATGCGGTGCAGTCTGGTGGTGCCTCCGGTGCTGTGCTGGAGGTGCACCCACGAGCTCTGGTGCTTTGGCATGCTGTCACCTGGGGTCTGGCTATCTCGGCTTGTCTTCCTGCCGTTGGTGCCAGGACTCCCGTGCGCACCTGGCGACACCTTGTCAACCGGCGGTCGCCAGCGGGCGGGCCCCAGCCCTCAACAACCCAGCCTCCGGCGGGTGAGCCCCGTACCTCTCGCCGCTCCTCACCGGTCTGGACTGCTATTCTGGTTATCTGTGGCCTGGCCCTGTGTACCTCGGCACTACTGTTTGGGTATTCTCTGGGTCTGCGGCAGTCAGTCAGACAGTCAGTCAGTCAGTCAGTCAGTCAGCTTACCCCGCCAGCAGGGGGGTCCGTCGGCCGTTCTGCTGGTCAGCTTTTCTCAGCTGATGGACTGGCTACCGGTGATACCGGCTTATGTCTGGTCTCTGGTTATGCTGTGGGTACTTATGCTTCTGTGGAGCTTGGTGTACTGTCTGGTCAGCTTGGGTCAGTTACAGTGGTCTACCCTCTGGTACCTGCTGGCTATACTGGTATTCTGGTTTATGGCAGTGCCGAGTCAGTTCCGTTGTATGTGCCCGACGAGGAGTGGGCTGCTTCTGGATTCAGTTCTCTGGCCAGTGCTGTCCCTGCACCCGTCCGGGTTGACAGAGGCATCGTGTGTGACTCTGGAGCCACATGTGTCATGTGCGGGGACCTGTCGGCCTGCACCGACGTGGACTACACCCGTACGGTGGCCTTCACCATGGTCACGGCTGGGTCTCACAGGACGGATGCTACTGTGACATTCCACCTGTATGGGGTCTGTGTCCAGGACGGCGCCATCGACCACTTCGTTCTCCCAAACTCACACTATAAGGCCGGCTGCCGCACTCTGCTGTCTTCTCGGGTTATGCTATCCCTCGGCTTCGGGTCCCCCGACCTTGTGTCCCTCACTTACACCCACCTGCCTACTGGCCGTGTCTATCGGATCATTGACTCTGGCACGGACTATATGTGGGCGGAGGTCCCTGAGGGGGCAGCCAGTGCACTCACCCAGACTGTATCACGTGTCCGCACCGGTGAGATCTGTGACTGGATGTGGGCACGCTCAGAGTATGCCAAGTGGGCTTTCCTGAAGGGCTCGCCTGCTGCCCTGGCCAAGACCGGGGAACACAACTTTGACATCTCCCTCTTCGGAGACGACCTCCCCCCCGGCGTGGGTAACAACCAGACCTGCCCAGTCAGGTATTCACTGTCTGATTCCTGCTGGGGTCACCTCTGGGCCGGTGCCTATATATATGGCAACCCGCCCTTTGACAGACTCACCTGTGAGCGGATGCTCAAGAAGGCCAACCGGGACTTTGCAACCGACCCCGAGCACACGGTATTCCTCTTCTTGATTCCCCAGTCACACCTCAGTACCTTCAGGCAGCACCTTATTCACTGGGAGGTGCTACATGTGTATCCGGCTGGCACAGAGGGCATATTCAGCTACCGTCGGGAGCACACCTATGCTGGACGGCCCCTTCAGTCGGCTGGCTCGGAGGGCGGGGGGGACCGTGTCTTCATTGCTGGTACCCCGTTCCCGGTGGCTATCATCTACCGTGATCAGTACACGTCCATGAGGTTCACCCCTGAGAGGTGGTGCCATTCCGCATATGCTCATGCTCATGGTCTCAGGCTGGCTCAGCTCATGGACCTTGGTGTTGACATCGCCCGACCTGGCACTACAGTTACCGGGAGCAGCTGCTGGCTCACAGGACCTGTGCTGAGGCCTGTGCTGTGTGTGCCCGTATGCGGACAGTGCAGCCGAGTCCGAAGCACCCTCCGGCTGACAGATACAGGGCTCAAAAGCCTGGATCTATGTGGGCTGCTGATGCTACAGGCCCGATCACGCCTATTGGCTATGACGGGTCGAGGTACCGCTGGACCTTTGTGGAGTTCACTGTGAGGTTTACACTTTGCTACTTCTCTGCTGAGAAGTCGGCATACAGCTTCATCCTGGCTCAGTTCCTGGCAGATGTTGTTCATCACGGCTTTGCCTGCACTGGCCTAGTCCTCCGCACTGACTGTGCCCCGGAGCTGTGTGACCCTGCGGCACAGGCTCTGTACAAACACCATGGAATCAAACACCTGCAGTCGTCACCCACCCTGCACTGGCAGAACTTCATGGCTGAATATGTGATTGGTAAGGTCTCGTCGGTCTCCCGTGCACTCCTGGAGACAGCCGGTATGGACCTCACCTACTGGCCTCTTGCGGACAGTCATGCCTGCCTGCTATGGGATATCCTGCCTCATGGGCGGGACGCCGTGGTGCCATTCTATCACCTTATGGGCTATCACTTTACCTACTCCCGTATCGAGATATTCGGCACCCTGTGCACTGTGGCCATGGATGCTCAGCAGATGCGGGCCCGCCATCCGGGGGTCTCCAAGAAGCGGACCCCCCGGGCCTGGCAGGGGCGGTTTGTGGGCATCAGCCTCAGGTCCTCGGCCTACAAGGTACTGGACCTGGAGAGAAACAAAGTTGTCTCCGAGGGCCGGCCAGACTTCATCAGAAACTACTCAGAGTTCGGGCAGGTGATGTCATCGTTCCCTGCCCCCGCTCCCGACGAGCAGCACTCCGCACCCGTGCCCAGTGACAGGCCGGAGCCGTGGAGGGACTACACCACTGACATGGTGGTGACAGTCCATTCCGTGGCTGCCTATTATGACACCCGGGACGGTGAGACCTATGCCACCGTGCAGTTGCTTGACACTGGTTCAGCAGACACTTTCTGGACCACCGCCCAGCAGTATGTCATGGCTGACCCTGCGGGCACTGCTTGGTTTGACTTGGTCCACTGGCTGGACCGCCGCAGGGTCATTGACTGTGTCAATCAACACTACCCGCTCTGGACTCTGGCTAAGGCTCAGGAGGCCCGCGGTGATCCGCTGTATCCGGCACTCATTGTGTCCACGGACATGAGGCGGTCCAGGTCCTATGGGGTGCTCTTCCGGCCTATGGCCTACGGTGATGTGACTGCCCCACGTGCCTATGCCATGGACCTCCGTGCCAGTCTGGTGGTGTTCCCTGATACCCACAGTGCTTGCCACCTTCCCTTCTCCGACCACCCGGAGCAGGACCAGTGGCTCCTTCCGCACTATGTGGTCCCACCAGAGGACACGGTCGGTACATTGCCAGCCAGCGGCACACTCAGCTTCAGTCATATCTCTGCTGACCTCGCCGAGCGCCTGTACCACACTGCAGCTCCTGATCTGCCACTGCCGGGTGGGTACCGCCAGGCACTGTCTATGCCTGATGGGGCTCAGTGGGAGGAGGCTATTACCGGTGGGGAGGTGCAGCCTCTGATTGACCAGGGTAAGATAGAACCGGTGGAGGTGCTACCCGACGGTGAGATCGCCACCAGCACCATCTTTGTGCTGAATAAGCCCTGGAAGCCACGGGATGGTCTACCGCCCGTCCAAATTCATAAAGCTCGGATGGCCGTGGCTGCCACATGGCACTGGGGCTACACCCAAGCTGAGACCGCATGCACGGTAGCAGACCTGCCCACCTTCCGCCTTCTCTTCATCCTGTCTATTATCTTTGCTGGTATGGGGGTTATGGTCTATCACTTTGACGTCAGTCAGGCCTTTGTTCATGCCCGTCTGGAGGTTCCTATATATGTGCGGTTCCCCTCTGGGTATATGTATAAGGGCAGATATGGCTATGCCAAGCTGCTCTATGCTCTCTACGGGCTACGGACGGCTGGTGCTTCCTGGCAGAAGCTGGCCAACAAATTCATGAAGTCCTTCACCTATCAGGGAATGCACTTCACCCAGTCCACATATGACCCGTGCCTATACTATATTGTGACCTCTGTGTTCGTGGCCTTCGTGGCTGTCTACGTGGATGACTTCGGGCTGACATGTGATGATGCCTTCCACCAGGCTTTCTGGGCAGCTTTCCAGGCGGCATTCAAGAGCAAGAATCTTGGCCGTATGACAGCCGTCCTGCAGCTTGCGGTTGACTATGATCGGTGGGGCATTGCATTGTCCCAAACCAGGCAGATCAAGGAGCTCATGTCCAAGTTCAAGCTTCCGGCCAAAACCTATCACAATCCGATGGATGTGAACCTCGTTATCCAGAAGCCGGAGCACCCTGATCTCACCCTTGTCACCCCGTATCTCTCACTGCTTGGGTCCCTGCTGTGGATTGCACGGTGCACCAGGCCAGATGTGTATTACTCAGTCATATATCTGGCACAGTTCTCCTCATGCCCCTCGGCTCAGGCCTGGGAGGCACTTCAGAGAGTGGCTCAGTATCTATACTTCACACGGCACTACCGTATCCGTTATGCTTACCCCAGTGCACCGCTTTCTGTGCTCACAATACAGGTGTATTCGGATGCTGACCATGCTCGTGACAAACTCAACGGGTGTCTCTCCTACTCGGGAGGCATTGTATTCCTCAACGGCATGGTCCTTCATTGGGTATGTGCCCGCCAGACTGATGCTGAGATGTCCTCCACTGGATCTGAGTATGTGGCCGCCTCTGTGGTTGGGCAGCGGGCCATGTCTGCTATCCATATGATTGTGGAGATGTTCGGCTTTATCAGAATTACGCAGCAGGAGCCGGGTGTGTCTGCTCTGGCTCTGTCTACGGCCTTCCCTGCAGCTGACACTTCTTGGATGCAGAGGGCGGCCACGTTCTTCGAGAATCATGCTATGGGTCATGGTCAGATGGGCCCCGCCTCCCCCCTACACTACCGGGAGGCTGAGCCTGTTCCTGACAGCAGCCTGTATGCCCTGCCTCACGCGGTGCCAGTACCATATGATGGCACGGGCTACGAGGACGGTCCGCGGGAGTACCACTCTCAGCGGTCTGGCATGTATGGTACCTCTGGACCCTTCATTCCCAGGCTGGAGCTCCCGGTGGCTGTCATGATTGACAACCAGGCGGCCTCCTCCATTCTGAGGAATGTCATGCTATCCACCAAGATTAAGCATGTGTTGATCCGTTTTCACTGCTTTCGGGGGTGGGTGTGTGCTGGGTACCTAGTGCCTGTTTACATCAACACTTTACTCAACCTGGCTGATATCTTCACCAAACCTCTTCCTGGGCTCAAGGACAAGGTGCGGGTGATCATCAGCATGATCGAGTCCTTCATGGACGTGATCCGCCCGCACCCCAGTGGTGCGGGTGACTCCTAGGTTCTCTGGTCCTCTGTCCGGCTGAGCTGCAGGCCTATGAGCCGGCAGCGGTCGGGCAAGGGGTCTTTCTGGTCTGACTGGATTGATGCCCTTTGACGTGGTGCCCTTCTGGACTGGACTTTGTGTTCGTGGACAGACTGGTACCTATGACCTGCCCTATGAGACCTTAGACACCGACAGCTCTACTCTGACCTTAAGCACATCTGACTGGATTCTGGCCTTTGACTACATCCTGTACCTCTTTGACATCTTCTATGACCTCGAGTACTGGTTGACCGTCGAGCTGAGCAGCATCAGATGAGAGTATCTATCGGGGAGCGAGATCTGGCAGAGACCAGTTGCTATTTTCATATCCTTGTGGCAGTCCACCTAGTTGGCATGCATATACTAGTACTTTAGCATTCGGTTTAGAGGGTTAGCCGGAAGCGGGGATGGCGGCAGGTCGGCCCTTTGGTTGATGTTGTTCTGATCCGTGGACGGGGACCTCTTAGTTTGCATTAGCTACCTGTTTCACATTCTTGTGCCACCTCAGCCGAGGTGGTGTGCTGAGATTCAGTAGTTCAGTATCACGTATGACGTATGACAGTGACAGTGACAGTACAGTGACTTCCTACCTGTACTCAGTAGTTCGACTTCGGTAGCTTAGACTGTGACACACGATATGATTGCCTAGTGACGGCCTCAGAGCTTAGATAGCCTGAGAGTCGTGTATTCATTTCTATCTTTTGATATACCCGATTGCCTCGCTCAAACCCTACGGCGTTCAGCGTTTTCACTGTGTCACTAGGACATTCTAGTAAGAGGTTCTGATGTGAGTGAGAATGTGAGTCAGTTTTGGTTGCTTGCCCGCCCTGAGAGACTTAAATCCTAACGTGATGCTGGTTAGTTTGCTGTTCTTTGGTGTAATGACAAAGTCTTGAGAGTCTACGACCACGATCGCGTATTCAACAAGTACTCTAGCTTCCTCGATTGAGGCAACTTTCACGTGCAGGAAAGGGGTAGCGCTGTTTGGGTATTTTTTCCCTTCCACACTGAAGATTGCAACTGTTTTTTGAGCTTGCAACAGCACCCCTTTGAGGAGTCTACTAAATTCTGAAATCTCGCGCTCTGTGAAAGGTCCTGCGGTCAATGCGCCCAGTCTTTTGACTTTGACAGATGCTAGGAAGTCGTCGTTGCTGAGACCACCGTCTTCGTCGTCAGTGTCGTAGTCGTCGTTCTCTTGCAGATCCTTGTCGAGTTTTTCAAATTCTTCTGCTTCGTCGAAGGCAGAGAGGTCAAATTCGTCACCCTCTTCGTAGTCTTGCATACCCGTTGGTTCCTGTGATGCGTCAAAAGAATGGGGCGCTATTCTAAGCTTGCACTCGTGAGAATGCAATTGTGTGAGCATATAATTTGAGCTTACCTCAGGTGGGGTGCGATCCTCTGCCGGTGAGTGCTGCGGCTCAGGTGGTGGCTCCACTTCAGGATCAGGTGACGCTTTCGTGGCAATGTCTTTGAGCTTCTGCCTCTCCAATGACTCCACTAGAAGCGAATGCTCACTCCTCGTGTCGTGCTCGCCTGAAGAGATGTCTCTGAAAATGTTGGCAGCAGCTTCCAGCACACGCGAGTACTGGTCGTAGTCCAGCAGCTGTTCTCCACAGTTCTTCAGGTTCTCGACGGTCAATTCAGAATTCGTGGCGGAAAGGATCTTCTTGGCCACGTCGCTCGCGCCAGCAACAAGCACTACTTGCTCTCCGTCCCTTGTCGCCACGTAGAAGAGGTCACTACAATTCTGTGCAAGATGCGCGTTATTTACAGTTAGTGAATTCCACACTGGGTTAATTTCAGTTAGAGCTAACTTTCTGGAGTCATAATGGAAGATGAAAAGAAAGAATTTAACAGGATTATTTACAGTAGCGTTATTTTGCGCAGGTTTATTCATAACAATGCTCTTGAAGGTTTGAGTGGAGGGATTATAGGCTTGTACCTTGAAAATTGTGGCTGAGAGAAGTACTCGATTTCGCAATGCCAAGTCTCCAAAGTAAACAGGAACGTTCACTTCTTCGTGTTCGTCCAGGTCCTCTTTTACTGCCTTCATAAACTCAGTGTAGATGCAGGAGCCAATTTCAATCCTCGTGAAACCAGAAGTTTCCCATACTTCGAATTGCGTTTTGATCTCAGCGCTGCGGTGTTTAATCTCTTCCAGGGTGGCAGCTTTATCCCAAGCTTGCCCTTGCGCGCTTTCTTGTTCAGCTTCCATATCTGTTTCAATTCGAGAAATTGACAAACACACAAGCAAGATCGTTAGAATGTTTCGCGTATAGCGTCGTTTGTGATGTTTGTTTATTTTCGTTTGTTGTACGATGTCGTTTGAAGTACTAGATGTTTGGTACCTCGCGAGCGCAGAGCAGAGCTCTTTGCTCACTTCACCAGGCTTATTTTTACGTGCCTTTCCCGCAGAGATTAACTCACTGGGCTCAGACACGGGTTAGCCGGAAAGAAGATCATAGCAAAATTTTGCGGAAAGGGCATATGTAAGACAGGGTTTGGGCATACGTTTAACAGAACAGGAAGGCGCAAATCACGCTGCAAAAAACAGCGCGCTTTTACCTTCGCTTTTATCTTCCTCCAGCTTCGAAAAACCTTCAGAAAATATTATATCATAGTATTATTTTTCAGAAAAACATTTTCAGGTTCGCCTCATAGGGCGAACGCGTTTTTTGCTTTGCACTGATTGTTTTTTGCGCTGCACTCATATCCCACCAAACTATTGCGTTTCGCTATGACCGTTCAATAACAGCAAACGTCACATATATTGTTCGTATAGAACCGCGATAATGACACATCATGTATTCTATCAAGTTATCTTTCGCTTCCACCGGGTTCTGTGCCAGCACTCGCCTCTCTCTTCATATATCGGCAAAGTGTGTTTTGCCACCAGGGCCAAGACATGTTCCATCACAGTATGGTAGCAGGGGGTGGGTTGCCCACACTTTGCCCCTATGGGGGGGGGGGAGCACAAGACATTTTTTTACCCCTACCCTTTCATAGGCTCGAGTCCCTCCCAACACAATTTGGGGACCAGCGGTTGGTCCCGCGGAGAGGCATATGCTACGAAGCGTGCAGGGACTATCTTTCACCCCACAGGAGGTGACCCTCGCTAATACAAAAACAATCGGCCATCAGAGACGGCGAACAAAGGAGGGCATACGATGAGTTGCTCCGGCCTCCACGGGTCACCATTATATACGCGTCCTCCCCCAACAATGCCGCAGGTGAGCGGCAACCAACTTCTCTTGAAGAAAGCCGAACGGGGTGTGGACGAGGTGGGTGCAAGCACACGAATAATACACCGACATCGGACCTGTTTATCGCCGCACTCTGGGGATAAGCAGCATGATATCCACTTCCCTGCGCTGCAGCACACAAAGGAGAGGCAAAAGAAACGACTGATTTCCGTTGGTTTGTCCAAACTGAACAACAACGAGATCTCTAATCTTGTTCTTTTATGCACTAGGTGATGAATCAAACAAAAAAGTGCAGTTGCTACTGTAGTGGCAGTTATTGTTTTGGCTATGGCAGCGCTGGCACAGAAACTACGCTCTCGCTCATTAATATGGTGGCTAAAACCGTCGAAGAAGCAGATGAGTTGCAAGAAGTTCTACCAGTGAACACGACTTAACAAAAAAAAGTGCTGATAGCGATGGGATGTCCCTCACCCGTACCGCAACGTCTTGACTGCGCAATAATAGTTACAAAGGTATACATTGTATGTTATCTAGACACAATCGAAATCACCTATGCCTTGCGTCAAGCGACCAATTTCAGACGTGACTCCGTTGTGCACTTTATTTTACATGGTGTCCCACCAGAGATAAGAAGTTACAAAAAAATCTAGTTTCAAAGCTCGTAGTTGAAGATGCGAGTCATAACCTTGCTCACACTTCCAACCCTTGGTCGAAATGGCCACTCCTCCGCTACTGTACGGCAAAATATCACGAAGGGCGTTTAGACGATAGGCGATTGTTGCGACCGTCCTTAGTACAACCTCGTCGGACCATTCCGAGTGAGACTCTTGGTAATCTCTTGGGGTTTCTTCGGTGGTGTCAGCAATCTAACAAAGTTATCGTATTCTAACGTACGCTCTCCTGTCTCCTCGTTTACCTTTGGTTCATATTCGTTCAGGTCAACCTGCAGGCCGAACTCCTGCAAATACACACCTTGTCTCAACAGTCGATAACTATGGACAGCGAGGCAGTGTCCGAGAAGAAAGATTGTATTCTCGCCATGATTCAGGTCAAAAGGAAGTCGCGATAAACACAACAGTTGTTGCGTAGCTCTCTAGAAGAGCGCGGGAACCCGTCGCACAAAAATGTTTCTGCTGCAAAGATAAGGAGCAGTTGTAGGGAGCAAGCCACGCCACAACGTTCGGGAAGCCTTGCAAAGAGCACCCAACGTCGAAAGATTCGGGAGCCCTCGCAGCGAGCAAGCCACGCCGGAAGCTGCTTGGGGGGCACTTAAAGAAAGCAACCCACGCTGCAAGCTTAAGGGAGCACTTGCAGAGAGGAGGACAACCAATGTTGTTTGCCACTTCTGACTGTAAAATTTCCAAATATGGTACCGCGTCCCATATGCAGCTGGCTGGCATAGGACAATGTCTCACTCTAGGATTTGGGAGCTTATGGCGAAAGGAGACCCTGGAGCTTCACGGTAACGCGGTGTGACATCATCCAAAAAACGCGTCCGTTTCCTCTTAGAGTCAAACTAGCGTCATGCGAGTGAGCGCAGCTTCGGACGACGGGACAAACCTCAAGAAACGACGTCAACTTTTCTATTTTTGCTCCTTCAGACAAGTCGCTGGCTCCTCCCATAGCCTCGAACGCTTCACGATTATCAACATCTGCATCTTCAGGTTTCGGCAAAGATTGCTCACGTGCAACTTGGGAAAGAAATTCTGCAAAGTTCATCTCCTGACTACTATCGCGGTCAACTTTGGCCATCATTAAGTGAAGCTCGACGTCAGAAGGGGGGCATCCCATTTTTGTTAAAATTAGCTTCAGGTTGGGAAGATCGATAGAACCGCTTCTGTCTTCATCAAAAGCATCAAACGCCTCTTTGCACTGCTTTATTTCTTCCTTTGTCAAGGGAGGCATGACTTTGACCAAAAAAATGCTGATTTCGGTTATTTCTCCTATTCCTGCTGGTCTGCAAATTGAACGATTATACGTCTCGAAAACCACCCTACATCTACTATCGTGTACAACGCATCGGCAGGTGGTCGTTAATTGTCGCTTGCAACCACAAGAGAGGTGGGGGTCGCTACCAAATCTAACATTCTTTTACACACCCAACCAGTTCACTGTTTTATAGAGGTTAACAGTTTTAACCTTCGCGTAAAAGTTAGTCTGCGCGTTTGGAACTTTCCTGTTCCATGCTGAGTTTCAGTTTGTTCGTCAAAGATGCCAAATTTACGTTGACCGTCAAGATCGTAACACAAGAAAGTTCGCAACACAAACAGGCAAACGACAGGTACTGTAGGGTGCAGTTCGAGTTGGCGTGCTGTACTGTAGCGGCGTGTAGCTCGATGCCCAAGCAGTGCTGTAGAAATCCGACGTAGCACCGGTAGCTACCGGTAGCGATACCCCTTAGCTACCGGCAGCCATCGGATAAAATTCCATACTTAAGAAGCATATATCGGTTAAATGCCCCCCGTACCCACTGGCAACCGTCGAAATCTTACCGGTACCACCCATCAGATTCCAGCAACACTGTGCTCAAGGCAAGATGCATGGTGGGGATGTCTCACGCGGGACCTGACTTTGTGTCACGTATGACAGTCAGTGTCCCCGTAGTGTCATGTCACCCCTAGCCCTGAGTGTCACTTGCAGCTTGCCACCCTGTGATCGCCCGATAATAAAACCCTCTTCGGTAATTTATTATTCATCTTAGTCCTCTATCCGAAAGCCCGAACGTAGTCCAGTTTCCGTCTCTGCAGTGATATATATATACGAATATACCTATTATATATATCTCCTATTTCATGAGGTTATGGGCCTCTTCCACTCGGGTTACGTTTTTGGCATTTGGTAGGTGGCTTTGATCACCCCGTCGCGTCTCCAACGACGTCGCGTCTCCAGCGACCGCATCTCCAGCGAACCCCTGTTTGCATCTCCGGCAACGCCCCGCTGTTACCGTAAGATTACGGCTACGGGAATCATCTGGGCGTGCCGTATCACGCCACTGTCGGCTTCATTAGCATCTCCAGCTGCGAGACCAACTACAATCTATTCGCGGTTGTGCCTCTCTGAACAGCAGCACCCCTTCTGCACGAAAATTGGCTTACCGCACGGTATTTTTGACGTCACCAGCGTGTTCCCCGTCAAAATTCACCATATTTTGACTTTTCCATCACTGGAAATTGTCGATTTTACGAAAAGTTGGGTTTTCGCTTGCGAGCCCTATCTAATATTTCACGGAATTCTGCAGTCTGCTGTCGGCCATGTCCAACGCGCACCAACGTGCGCGCATGACCGCTATTCGGGCTGCCCTAGAGTCTCTCCGAGTATATCGACGGGATTCTGCCACGGGCTATGGTCTGGTGGTGTCTGGTGGTGCTTATGCACCAGACACCAGACTCGAGTCCATCGCTTTCGCCATCGACTAGAGCTTTGACTCCTTCGAGCTCGCCCCGCGGCATCCTCAGCTTTACCCTCGACCTTACGCGCCTCTTGGTCGTTGTCTGGTGGTGGCGTGTGGTGGTGCTAATGCACCCATCGCATCCACTCTTCTTTTTACTTTCGCCATCATGTGCGGAGAGGATCCACGCCGCGTTTTTTACCTCACGTCCATTGCCACGCCCGCTCTGGTCGTGCCAGGCCGCGTTGGGTCGTGGCACCGCACAGGTATCGGTTTTAAAAAAAATATAGAAGTTCCTCGGGAGTTCGAAGACAACACGGAGCTCGTCGTGTGCTTTAGCTTTGCAATGCTTGTAGTCTAGGTCATCGCCCATGCGGAGAGCCGCCTCTAGATGGATTGGAAAAGGTCCCTTTGGGCCTAGGTCAACTTGTGGATTTGCCTAGCTAGGGTTTAGGGAGCATGTTGCATCTTACGATGACCTCACACCTTCGGGGTGAGGTGGTGTCACGCAGGATGACCTGACTTTGTGTCACGTATGACAGTCAGTGTCCCCGTAGTGTCACCCCTAGCCCTGAGTGTCACTTGCAGCTTGCCACCCTGTGATCGCCCGATAATAAAACCCTCTTCGGTAATTTATTATTCATCTTAGTCCTCTATCCGAAAGCCCGAACGTAGTCCAGTTTCCGTCTCTGCAGTGATATATATATACAACGTTGTATACCTATTATATATATCTCCTATTTCATGAATGTCGAAGGACATCAGGCGGGAAGTGGGACTACCGCGCCTTGCCACATGAAGGCTCGGGACACCCCTAATTCTAGTGCAAAAGGTTGTTGATGTAGACTGTGGTAGGTGGGGGCATTGGAGGGGGTGTGGCCCGAGCATGGTTGCGCTGACGGAGCAGGGCGTAGCGAGCGAACCGCTTCGATTCGTGCGGCGCGCGAGGTGTCCCAACACACTAGAAGAGTGGCGAAATAATACTCTTGGGGTGGTTGGTGGGGGGCAGGGTGGGAGGTTCGAAATGCAGGCCGGCTCAGGCGGGTTCGGGTCTTACGCGTACGTGGCAAGGCTGAAAAAAGCCGGACCGTCATAGAGTTATGTGTGAGATATATTGTTCAGCCAATATATCGGGTTCACTGTGAAAGGCTCGTACAAGTGTAAATTAGATGAAAGGTAAACGAATATATATTGAGTGGTTGTGACCTAGCTAGGTATGTCACCTAGTACTGTACGAGTACTAGTACAGCTGACCGGGAGTCAGGACCCCTTACGGTGGGCACAATATTGATTCCAGCACACCACCCTATGATTATACGTAGGATTGTTACTGGTGGCAGATAAAGGCACGCAGTCAAAGCAAGAGTGTATCGAAAACAACAAACAACAAGAAGCTGGAAACTGCTAGTGGGAGGCCTGTGCTTTCTGCCAGGGCGGTCCCATTCTAAAACTGCTGCTAGGATACCGCTTTCAGCTAAGTTCCTACAGCTCATCCCACAGCTACTCAGCCACTTTCAAAGTGGTCCACAATGCTGCAGAGTTCACCAGAGTTGAAGAAGTTGTACATGTCAAAGATGTGCAACCAGAACCGGAGTCCAGAAGCCATGGTCCAGAACCAGTGTCTAGAAGCCACAGTCCGGAACCATAAGCCAGAACCAGATTCGTAGAAGAAATTTAGGAATCCAGAAATGTAAAAGTCAAAGTCCACGTCTGCCGAAACCGAATAAGCAAAAGGAATGGTAAAAAGAAAGGTGTTAGATATATAGTTTCAGCTATATATCGGGTTACGTTCAGAATGCTTACACTTTCCAATCGGTAAATAGACTAAGTGTCGGTTAACACTTAAAGGCGATCTTTCATACTGTATAGCTGATATTCGCAGGCTTGTGGGTAGAGCTCGCTAAAAGGAGTACAACTTTCGCGTTACTCGTCCATTTACGCCCATTTTGAAGTATGTAAGAGATGGGTGGCATACCTACTTGTGGTTGCGTCCCCGGGGTTTAAAATCAATCCACACTATACGCAGCGTCGCAGGTTACACAAGTCATGGACGAGGCGTTTGCAATGGAGCAGAGAAAATTCCTTCTTTTCGGTTTGGACAACCGGTGATATTTGAGTGTGTGGTGACATTTCGCCAAAGAAATAGTTTCGCATATGTGTATACTCAATGGGGATACCATATACGCCTCACCGGGGTGCCTAATGCATCCACAATGTGCCGAAACGTAACTACATGTACAATAGCTGATATTCATACTGTATTTCCCATATCGCCTTTTAAGTGTTAAGATAACGATAGCTCGGCTTACAGTATGCCGGAAACCCTAAACCTGTGACACCCGTACTGTATCGAGTACTAGTACAGCAAATATGAAAGTGACCCACGGGGCGTCACATCCAGCACACCACCCTGTACCAAGGGCCGGTATCGATATTTTGATATCTTGATATATCGATATATCGGAAATATCATATCTCTCGATAGTTTTTTTGGAGTTATTCGCAGAAGAGAGGATATATATATATGTGATAGGGTATATATATATCTCACGGTAAGCAGTGTAACAGAATGGCAGGGGGCAGAGGTTCACTGTGTGCTAAGATGATATAAAATACTGAGCAGAGTGTTTTATGAGTCGAAAAGCTGTGACACGGTGACAGGTGACAACACAGGTCGAGGGGTGAATGACGGGTGACCCACCGTCCCCCCTTCGCCATCCCGACTTTCCGAACCTGCTGGTATTTCCGTTTGCTGAAGTGTACACGTATTATTCAGTTACTTCTGACGATCTGGTTGAGATGGGACCTAAGTCTGGACAATTTGCGACTCAGTTTGTGTGCAGGATTACGAACAGTGATGGCACCGCCTGCGGCACGATACGCAACCTATTTCACGAGCTTGGGAAGTCAGTAAGCACGAGCAACCTGATCACGCACATTAGGCGCTATGCACATGCTATACACATGCCTCCAAACAATGAGCTAAATTTGCCCCACTCAGATGAGCAAAGAATGACTAAATGAACCAACAACCGAAAATATCCGAAAATCATGATTAAGCTAATCAAGTCTTGATTAGACCCGACAGGGCACTAATCACGTCTTGACTAGTCACGGGAGGGTACTATTCAAGTCTTGATTAATCACAGGACCCCACTAATCAAGTGTAATCATAGTATTCATGACGAGCCCTGCCTCAAACAGTCGCATATTGGCATGAGGCGTTTTGGGTTCGGGTTTTGATTTACCCAAAACTGCCTTGCAGAATTGGAGTTGTCGTGCACCCCAACTCACGAAACCTGGCAGATATATTCATAACAATATTATGAATATATCCCGTCAGTTTCAGGCCATACCTTGGAGCATACTTCAAACAGTCGCATATTGGCATGCGGCGTTTTGGGTTTGGGTTTTGATTTACCCAAACCCAAAACTGCCTTGCAGAATTGGAGTTGTCGTGCACCCCAACTCACGAAACCTGGCAGATATATTCATAACAATGTTTTGAATATATCCTGGAAGTTTCAGGTCATACCTTGGAGCATACTTCAAACAGTCGCATATTGGCATGAGGCGTTTTGGGTTTTGATTTACCCAAACCCAAAACTGCCTTGCAGAATTGGAGTTGTCGTGCACTCCAACTCACGAAACCTGGCAGATATATTCATAACAATATTATGAATATATCCTGGAAGTTTCAGGTCATACCTTGGAGCATACTTCAAACAGTCGCATATTGGCATGAGGCGTTTTGGGTTTTGATTTACCCAAACCCAAAACTGCCTTGCAGAATTGGAGTTGTCGTGCACTCCAACTCACGAAACCTGGCAGATATATTCATAACAATATTATGAATATATCCTGGAAGTTGCAGGGCCTGCCGTCAAGTATGCTTCAAACAGTCGCATCTTGACAAGAGGCGTTTTGGGTTTAGATTTATCCTCTTGTCAAGATGTGACCGTTTCGAGCGTACTCGACGGCATGCCCTGAAACTTACGGGATATATTCATAATATTGATACGAGCATATCCCGTAAGTTTCTTGCGCTAAACCGCACGAAACCCCTCAGCTGCAATGAATTAGTCGACCCTATCTTGAACCGCATCGGCTTAGCTTGCAGTCGCGACTGCAAACGAAGCTGATGCGGTTGCGGATGGGGTCGATCAAGAGCTCAAAAGAAAGGTATTCGCCTTGTGAGTACATGTATATTCGTTGCGAACGTTGAAAAAAATTGCACTTCATGTAACGTGATTAAATTCACAAGGGGGTGTGCCTGCAGTAGCGCAACAAAGTATCTAGGTTATCGGCGGGCAGCCGATAACCTAGATTTCCATACTTAATAAGTAACAAACGGCACTCCCCTCGACTGCAATATTTTACCGCTGCGATATTTCCTCTGTTCTTCAGAGCAATTCCGCCCCGTTTCGTGACGTGGCAGTCGTCGTCTGCGAGCTGCACTGTGTACACAGCGAAGAAACTTGAATTAAATCTGTGAAATCTCCACCATGGAAAGGTTTTAATCGTCCGTTATCAGCGACGCGCCATTTGGCAGAATCCAAATAAAATGTCGCTTTTTTGACAGTGGCTCAGAAAAGGGTGTGAGGAGATGATACCATCCGACATGGCCTGGTTCCGTCGCAGTCCGGTATGCTTTACTGTCTGCAACGATGACTCAAGGAAATCCATACTGGTCATGAATCAGCGCACAGGAACCTACATGATCCTAAAAATCATAATTATCGATACAGGCTCCATGCTGTTCGTGATGAACCAAATTCTTGTCACTCAGCTAGGCATGATCACCACGTTGGGCAAGGCCAGCATTGACACCAGCCTAGGCAGCCAAGGCACCCAGCAGCACAGACAATGGGGTCCAGGCGAGATGATGCTGGTCATATGCCCAGGTACCACACACGAGATGATACTAGCCGATGTCACAGGCATTAGCCCTTGCTCAGCAGTGAACTTCGACGTACTGCTCTCAGTGGACGTGTTGCACGCAATGTCAGCCGGTATACTCCCTGCAACCCCTCACCGGGACGCAGCTTTGGTATTCCATCCCCACAACCAGCAAGGTGATTTTGACACCAAAGCTTACATCCCTATCCGCGCTCTCAATAAGACCAACAACCACAACAACGGCAGCCATTTCATTGCAACCCCCAGCTGGAACGAGCCCGTCAACCCGCGCCAAGACGACACCCCGCCCGCACATCATACACCGCACCTACCAGCCAGGCGTCACCAGGCGCCATCCAACACGCGCTGGGGCGCACTCTTCCGCGTCGCTTGGGCCGCCATTGCCATCGCGTCTCTGCTCCAGCCGGCAACCGGAGCTCTCGTGGAGGTGGAATGGGCAGACATCAGTCCGGCAAACGCCCTGCCCGTGGTCGCCCTCCTGTGGGGCCTGTTCGCCGTAATCATCAGAATCTGCGGCGTCGCCCTCGTCAGACGCACGTAGGTCAGACACGCGCTGCCAGACGCGCAGACTGCGGCATCCCTGTGCGAATCACCACCGCTTACGCCCACCAGCGACTCCCGCAACCCCATGCAGGAACGTAACGACTCCCACCTGTCAGCCGATGCGGTACATAATATCTTCGACACCCTGAGCCGCACTCACCGTGGCCCCGCCAACCAGGAGAACCTGCAGCCTGCACGCGCTCGGGCAACCACGCGCGCAATACGCCGCACTCAACCGCTCACCTTTGCCGAAAGCATGCACGACTGCCCATGCGTCTGGATGACCATCCAACGTCCACGCCATTCCTACAAGCCCGCGCGTTGCATTGTGTCTGGACACCGCAACGACCTCGTGGTCGCAGGACGCAAACCATGCCAGCACATGCCCTACGACCACCAGCGCAAGACGTGCAACCTTATGATGATTAACACCGTCAAGGTACGCAGTGGGTTCGAGCCAATGACCTTGCAGCAGTTCATCGACAACCTGTACCAATGGGCACCGACGCCGCCTCTCAACCGTCCACAGTCACGCGCGCAACATGCGCGCAGCCCCTTCCCACAACTACGCACGTGGCGTTCGCGTCGACAACCGCCAACCCACAGCAGAAGTCGCCACAGCTGTCGACGCCCCTGACGAACCTGTCCCTGTGGCACACCCCGCCTCCACCTACAGGACGCACCGTCGTGCACGACGCGCCGCGGCACCTGGGACACCGCGTTCCAGCTTCTCCTACATGGGTCGGGCGCTGGCCGTCATCATATGCTGCTCATGCAACACTGCCTCAGCCGCACAGATCGACAACGCGCCCATCAGTGGCTACATCACCCAGTCGCTCAGCAACAACACTTGGTGCGGGACAGCAATATTCGTGGTTGTGAGCACAGCCATCACGTGGTGGCGCAGACGCAGCGCAGGCCCAGCCGTCAACCAAACCTCCTTCACCCGTCCGCCATCAGCACCTTTCTCACAATCACCAGTGTGCTCCTCGCCCTCACCTACACCCAACACACAGCTTCACACGCCTTATCAGCAGTACCAGCAGACCCTACGCCTCACACCGCAGTCCCAATGCTGGGGGGGTATTATGTCAATTTCAATCCCAGAGCATGGATCGTCAGTTGCACTCATGACATGTCCTATGACCCTTCTCGATAGGGAAACAGGACACCTGCCATCAGATGCAGACAGCAGCAACAGCACAATGACCACAAAAATGGGCAGACAGAGCAGCCTGTATCAAGATCTATACCCTTGTACGGTGGGCGCTGCCCAAGTGGTGCAGGTGGGGGCCAGCACGCTGGTCACCATGATGGCGTTGGTCGAGCGCAAAGAGCAGGTGGCGTGGATGACCCTGTACGTGCTGGCTTCTTCAACTATGGTGAATGGCGGGATCCCGACTGCCATCACCGCCAGTGATACAGCAGCTACGTACGCTACTGACTGCAATCATGGGTGGCGTTGCGTGGGTAACACAAAGCGCCATACCTTAGTCCATCGTCATGCTAGACACGCAGCAACACATCACAAGTCACATCAGTGTCGCCGCGCTTACAGTAGTATGTTGGACATGGAAGCAGCTCGGCAGATGTCGCAGATGTTCGTCACGAACCTCTCGGCGCTGTCATGACTAGCTCGGAAATCCCTGAACGCCCGGGTGAAGTGGGCCTTCACCCAGGCCTGGGGACCTGTGCCCAAGTCTGCAGGAAGGCGCAACCTGCGGGCTTCCACAAGAGCCAGCGCGGTCATACACAAGCTGGTCTCGGCCTAGATTAGCAGGACCAGTGAAGTATGCCACTACGCCATCATGAACACCGCCACGCTCTTCAACACCCAACCCTACAATGTTGGCCACGCTGTAGTGGCCCTAACGACAGTTCTCGTCAAGGAAACGGCTCGTCACATCCCACCGTATCTGTGGGGCGCGATAGCCGTTATGCTCACGGGTCACGTATAGCGCCAGTTCTGCCTTGCCAACACCAGTGCCACACTGCGCTTCGTGGTTATCAACCCCACGGAGGACGTCCGGGACAGCCGCTTCAAGCGTTCATCCAGGCGCAGGACACCGCGCAACAGAGGCACACCGACGTGCCATCATCAACAGCGTGCTGCCAGCAGTCGGCGAACCAGGATGCGGGCACGCCAGCGGCGAACCCCACACAGCAAGAAACGTGGCCGTCCACGACACGCTTACAACGCGAGCCAGGGAGGAGCAGCACGATCTTTCACAGCGCAGGCAGGCGACGTGGACAGCTCCATACCACTGTGCAGAGAGGACGATGTGGAAGCGCTGCACTGCCTGGACGCGGAGCTAAACGTCATTATGGGACCCCAGGCTGGGTTTGAAGGCGAAGGCGCCTGGTCCGACGAAAAGTGGAACGCCCTACACAGTATGCTCAGGCGAACGAACGGCTTCATGGCAATAACAGCCACCGATTTACCTGGATACACCGGGGAGATCGGCAAGTTTGACATCCCCTTCAAGGACGAGAGCACCTCACATCATCACAAGCCGCGCCGCTTATCACCAGTAGAACGTGGTCTGATTGGCGATCATTTCAACAAGCTACTGGAAGCTGACATCATCGGCAAAGCCCCTAAGTACTGCGACAACACATGCAACGTGGTGGTCGCTATGAAAAATGCGCTGGACGGCTCCTGGACTGACACGCGCGTGACACTGGACCTGAGGGGCATCAACGAGCTTTCGCTCAAAGACCGCAAACCGCCAAGATCACCTGAAGACCTGTCCCACGACATTGGGAAGGACCAGTACATCACTAAATTGGACCTTCGCAGCGGTCTTCGCCAGATTGTCCTGACGGACGATGCTTCCTTGAAGACTTGCTTCTGGTGGGCGCGAGAAGGGGCGGCACCTGAGCAATATGTGTACAAGCGTATGCCCTTCGGCAGCACCAACAGCACGCTCGGCCGCGTTCGGCAGGGCGATCGAGCACGAACTGAGGGGACTCAACTGCGCGAAGGTATACTGTGACGACATCCTGATCACGTCGCCTACAGCTCAGCAGCATATCGCAGACCTGGAGGCTACCATGGAACGACTGAGCAAGGTGGGCCTGCGCGGCCATCCTGGCAAGTCCGTATTCGCCGCTGGGGGTTGCGAGTTCCTTGGGTTTTGCTGCGTCGCGGACAACTCTCACCGCACCAAGCTAAAGTTGCCGCCATTCGCGACCTTCCAACGCCTACCGACGTGCGCGGCGTGCGCGCTGTGCTGGGGTTCATGAAATTTTATCGGAACATGGCAGCGCGCATCGGGAAAGAAGACTACTCCACAATGGCCTGGCCGCTGAACTGTCTACTCAGAAAGGGCAACGAGAACATCAAGGCCGTGTGGGGCAAGGAGCACGACGACGCGCTCGCACAGCTCAAGAAGCGACTCATCGAGCCAGGCATAGTCGTGCATGCCTACGACCCCCAAAAGTCATTGTACCTCATGACTGACTGGTCCGGCGTCGGCATATCAGCCATCTTGGGCCAGAAGGACGACGAAGGACAGGGCGTGATCATTGCCGCGACCAGCCGCACGTTGTCGCGTTCAGAGGTGCAGTACAGCAGCTTCTACGGGGAAGCCCTGACCGTTGTGTATGGAGTACGGACATTCCGACATTATTTGCACGGCGTCAGATTCACTCTCATCACCGACCACAAGCCACTGACCTGGCTGCAGCGATCTCAAACGCTGACAGGTATGCATCTGCGCTGGCAGGTGTCGCTGCAAGAGTTCGAATACGAATTCGTCATTGTGCACCGTGTCGGGAGCAGCCACACCAACGCCGATGTGCTATCCCGCTATCCGCGAGATTCCTGCCTCGATCCCACCGGGGCCAGCCTGGACTCCATGGTCAACCAGCGATCGCTGCTTACAGCAAGCACTTTTGCGTGCCTGTGCGCAAGGCATCCACGCGACGCCGCCCACGACACCATGCCAACCGCAGTCTCCGCCGCATCATGGCAGTATGAGCGTCGTATGGGCAGCCGTGACCGCGACCCATGCACTGGCGAAGATTTGGTCGCCCACCACATGGGAGACTATTGGGCGTGCCACAGCACCTACGCAGACCTCGATGAGGAACGCGACGATAGCCTGTGGTCCGATGTTTGCGAATGGGTCGCCCAGCACAGTGCGCGCTACCAGCACGTGACCAACGAGCCCACGCGTGTACTCGACAACAACATGAAGGAGGACAGAGTAATCAGCCTGAACACTCAACCAGTCCCACGCCTCACAGTCACCAGCATGCACAAAAGCGGGGCAGTGGTAGTGGAACTGTGCGCGGGCATTGATATGCTCCGGCTTAGAGGCATACCTGGTCACGGGCGGCAATGTCAATCGCTACATATACTGCGACAATAACCCTACGAGTCAACGGACAGCGCAATACCGCTTGACGAGCTTGCACAACCAGTATCCCTCGCAGCTACCATTGGACGCCCTCCAGGGCGCCTTCACCACCCTACCTAACGACCTACGACAGATAACACCCCACCACCTTGCCAACTTGGCCGCAGATGACGAATACGTGTTTGCCATGGTAGGTACGGAATGTCAGGACCTCTCATCAGCCGGTTCCCTGCAAGGCCTTCAAGGCAAACACTCCTCGATGTTGTACGACGTCGTCAACGTGCTAGGCCAGCTGCAGCGCTTGATGGGCCAGCACAGATTCATTTACTCGATTGAGTGCGTCGCCGCCCAGCACAACTTTAACAGCCGCGAAGTAAGAGAAATTATGCACCCGCGCATGTGCTCTATGATAGGTATCGCCATTACCATCGACGCCGCGCAAATGGGCGCGCGTGCCCACCGCCTAAGAAACCACTGGTCCAACATGGCATGCCCAATCAGCGCCCAGCAAGTGTTGACAGCGGTGGAACGCGACCCCAATCGCCTTGTCAGTGATATCTTGGATCCTGGACGCACGGAGCGCCCGGCAGCCTGCGACACGGCGCGCAGCCAGTATCGCTGCAACGTCCAGGGGGAGCCTATGCGAGCATGGTCAACTATGATGTCTTTTCCAGAATCTTACCAATTCCGTGGCGATGGCAAAGGCACGGTGTGGGACGAAACCACCCAAACATGGGGTCCGCCCACTCCGGAAGAGAAGGAACGCGCCATGGGCTTCCAGACGGGAGCCACCGAGGCACCCGGCGTCACAGCGAGACAACGAGGCGAAATGCTGGGTAGAGCATTCGATGTACGTGCCGTCTCGCGGATTATGGCTACGTGCTATTTGCTCAACAAAACCACGACAGCTCACTTCCAGCAGTGCTCCATGGGCAGCATGGCCGAATACAGCCTGCGCTCCCCAGCTAACGCCGCGTCGCCGCCGATAGTTCCCAAGGCGCTGATGACACTAACGCCATCCCCTCCTCTGTTCTGACGCAGTGGACCCAGTCACTACACGCAGCCTGAAACAACGCACAGGTGAACTCCGCAACCTTACGCTGGCTTTATGACAAAGGCGCGACCCCATCACTGATGGAGGCCGCTCAGCGCCACGTGCCCACAGAGTCCTGGCAAGCACCATATCGCGGAGCAGGCTTATGAGCAAAGGTCAACTCAGCACCCTTCCGGCCACGCATGACGCCATCCAACCCGCGCAGTTTGTCCGATCCGGCACCATCGCCCACGCCGCAGGCGCAGCAAACTCCCATTATGTCAAAAGTCGCGATACCGCGCCAGATTTACCCGCAGCAGGCCACCCGCTGTGCCTCACCGCAGCCCTCAGCGCTGCAGCCGGAGCACGGGAAACCTGCGAACCTACTACCGACGGGCGACGCCATGATACAGTGGTTGCAAGGCAAGCGTATTGGCAGTCCCGAAGAGCAGCAGGCCGCATCCCTTCGCGCCAGACATTATGCTCTGGAGGAGAGCACCCTGGTCAGAATTTAACCAAACGGTGCTAGAAAACCGGTGCCCCCCGTCGACCAGCGAGCACGCATCGTGCGACAGATGCACGAACGCCTTGGTCACTTCGGGCGCCGACGCACCGCCGCTATGGTAAGGGACGCGTTTTACTGGCCCGATGTGATACGCACCTGCGTCGAGGTGGTGAGCACCTGCGACGCATGCGCCCGTTATCGCGCGCACTTTGACAACCATGCGCCCCACCTCAACCCCTTGGAAGTCAAAGGAATGTACTACCGTTTTCCCACAGACCTCGCCCGCATGCCACGCAAGGCCAAGTGCAACTACCAGTGGGTGATGGTCGTGGTCGAGCACTTCACCAATTACGTCTGCTTCATCCCGCTGCAGTCTAAGGAGCCTTCTGAGACAGCGCAGGCCTTCGCCTTGCATATCATCGCGCGATTCGGCTGCCCTGCGGAGGTACTCACGGACAATGGTGGAGAATGGGAGAAAGACTTCGCCCAGCTGCTAAATGACCACTTCATTGACCACCGCACTACATTCCCTTCCCACCCGCAAAGTAACGGACTTAGCGAGAGAATCGTGCAGATGGTTAAGGCATCCCTGACCAAAGCCTGCGCGCGGGCCGGATCTATCGATCATCGGGAAACCTTTCTCCCCTGGATCATGCTGGGCTATAACGCCACCCCCCAGGAGTCCACCAGACTATCCCCATACAAACTGGTGTACGCCCAACGACCAACACTGCCGCCAGCTATCAATCAAAGAGCGCATCAATGAGCCGCTAGACAACTGCATGGACGCAGATGCTATGGCCGCCAGCTATCTGGAGCGAGCAGAGTATGTCAAGCGCGCAGCCGTAATGGCTGGCTGCAACATTGCCATCGCGCAGCACCGCCAGACAGAACGCTACGCTCAAGTGCGCTCCGGCAAATATCTGCCTCAACAGTTCAATGGACTTGGTACCAGCGTAACGGTCCCACACGCGGTCACCTTGCTGCCACAGGATGTGATCCTGTAGCTGCTTGATTTCAGCGGGCGTGGTCACCACTAGTTGTGCGCCCCATGCCTGAGCGCTGATGCGCTTGCACTCCTCGTTGGACATTGGATGGCAGACACGGAGCGGGGCAGTAGGTGCTTGCGCTGCCTGTTGCAAGTTGTCGTATTGCTGCTGAACGTGTCGTGCCAGTTTGGTGATGTGAGCCGGGTCCCATGGGCCTGGCATAAGGGTATTGGCCGCGCGTAATATGGTGGCCCTGGAGCGGAGGTCCCACTCTTTGGGCAGGGAAGCGTACTGTATGCTGGGACTGTCGTTCGCAGCGCTGTCGAAGATGATAGCGGCCAAGGCCGCGGACTCCACTGTATGCTGTGTGATTTGTGCCTGTGCTACCGCCTGCTTCTGCGGGGCAGTTGCGTCGTCAGGCAGCAGGTATCGCTGCAGCTGTGCTAACGTGAGGGTTTCCTCATCGCCGTCGTCATATTTGCATTTCAAGGCGAATGGTCGCTCCCCAACTCTTAACCACGCCAGTGTGCCTTCGTATGGTTGGCCGTTGATCACCTTGAGCATACGGCGTCCGTCCAACTACTTGCCCCGGTTCTCATACGCGTGTAAATATTCGGGGGTCAGATCAGTGTCGGGCAGCTGCCCTAAACATTTGGGGCAGTACCAGAATTCTTCTTTAGGCACCCGGGTCAGTTTGGGTTGCAGGCAGCTTAAGTGGTACCCTTGGTTACAGTCGTCACACAGAAGAATGCTGGCGGGCCGATTGGCTTTCTGACATACTTGGCAGCGGGCGTCCTCGTTGTCATCCAGATTGTGGTAGGGGCCACTAGTGTCTTTCCATTTCCACTCCGCCGGCGCCATGTTGCCGCGCTGCCTAAGTGATAGTTCCCGTGCACCACCACCAGACGCCTGCGGTGTGCTGCCGTCACCACCAGGTTCAGGTGGCATCGGAGCGCCACCACTAGAACCCGCTGCGCGCGATGAGAAGCGGGCCAGACGACTGGCCCCCTTGCGCGCTGCCAAGTGCGGCGAATCGTGTGGAGCACCACCGTGTCAAACGTACTATCGCTGCCGAGGTACAAGTTGCCAATGACGTTCTGGTAGAGTGGGACCTCGTAGGGTGAGCTCTTCGCTGATTTCTCCAAAATGACCCGGAGCGTCTCCACACTTGCAATGTTAGAGTCCGAATGACCAAAGGTCATCAGTCATCAGTCATCAGTCATCAGTCATGACAGACTGCGCTATAGATTTTCTATGGCAGTCGTGGTGACGTCAGTCGAGTACGATATCATGACGTACGCGACATACGCAATGCTATGATGAGTCGTATAGCATTGAAGCGGAACTGTCAAGCAAGTACGATGTATGTACGACAACAGTCGTTTCATGCTTGGGGGATGATTACGCTAGCATAGCATGAGCAAGCATGTGAAAGTGACAATGGTATCCAATGTACAATGGATACCAACGTTGTCGCCCGTAGACTCTCGCTGAGGTTCACAACCTCGACAGGCGTGTCCATATGATGGAGGCGAGATGTCTATATAAGAGAGTGGCCGATTCTGGCAAAGCATAGTCCGTGCTTACACTCTCCGCCATTACATATCACCGTATAAGCGAAAAGCTGTAAGGTACCGCAGTGTAAGCTTTAACATATGGTATTCTAACGTCCAGCAGCGAACTAGGTACCTTCAGTAAGTGAGACGAGTTATATTTCATAGACGCGCATCATCGGCAGACGATATATTGCTTGGTTCAGCGCACACATCATACAGACGTGACTTACGCGCATTCATTCTCATCAACGCGCGCTAGACACGGAAACACGCGTACGGCCGATATCAATTGTTCACTGATCTCACTCTCGTAGATAGATTATCTGATAACCTCAGCTTCAATTGCAGACTAATTGAATGATTAAATGATTGTTTGTCTATCCAAAATTACTAACAGCCATCTGGCATTGCATGGCGTGGCATCTGGGATATGCGATATGACATGGTATGCGTTTGTTCGGCATAACTGGAGTGTCGCAATCCACTCTGCCATATTCGTATGTCTACGTGTCATTTAATTGTGGTCTGATGACAACATAGTAAAGGACATACATGGGTAATGTTATGTGCCCCTGACGCTAACGCGAACATTTATACTGGGAATTAGTTATATGCCTTGTTGCCGTCAGCTGCTGATTTCATTGGTCGATTCACTCTTCGGTATTTTCGAATCTTTCAGGTGTCGGAGGAGGGTCTGCTCTTGCAATTGCTAGGTCAGCAATGGCAAGAGGGTGGCATCATGGAACTCGGCCCGATTTCGATTTGCTTAGTTCCCCGTCGCGACTACAAAATGAATGCAGATGCTGACGTCATGCAGTCTTTTTAAAAATTGTCAATATTTTAATGAAAATATGTGTGGTATAAATCTATAAATAAATCATCTTCCTAACCTTTGTGGCAGATTTAGAAGAGTTCTTCTGCCGATCATTACTATCAGCACAACCTGCTCACATGTCAACTGTCACAAAATGTGATGAACCCAAAAGTTTGACATTCCCACCTCGTTTGGGTCGCTGCGTGGAAATTGGTCCTCCGATTTGCCAAGAACTATGCACTCGCATTAGCCAGTTTCGCATTTCTCTCTCGATTCGTTTGAAGATTCCCCAACCAGAATTCTTGAAGTGACGGAGCAAAAGCAACAAAACTCTTGATATAGGGTTGGACAACATTGTCCACAAAATTTGCTTGCATCGAGGCTCTGTATGTCAAAACCACAGAGCCCTCAAAAACATGCCTCTTCAGCACAGGTTGCCACCCCAGACCTTCTTGGAAATCTGAATCACTGACAGTTTTTCATCCCTGCAGAGCGTCGTGATAACTTGATGCATGAATCACCCTTTTGAGCAGACAGGGGCGGCATCACGTGCCAGCAGTCACAAGTCACAGATAGGGGCGGCATCACGTGCCAGCAGTCACAGGTCACACGCTATTCACCAGACCCGTCTCAATTGGTACCCATAGGGCAGGCGCGGCAAGGCATGCAAGCTGCACCGACACAAATTTCTACAGGCACCGCGCAAGCAGGAGCATTTTCTCCCCAGATTACCAAGGTGTCTATGGTGGCATGGCCCGCTATTTTGCTGGCGCGAGGATACCGGTCGATTTTGTCACCGAGGGAAATTTGGGCAGAGTGAGGGGCATCGCACATGGCCTTCGTCGTGTTGAGGTTAGCCATGAACTGAGAAACTGGGACATTGTTCTCCCTCTCTTTCACCGCCTGCTCCCTGAACTCTCTGATTACGCGCTCCTCCCATAAAACGGCCTGCTCTGTAGCAAAGCCCTGCAACACAGAGCCCCTCCCCACACCCACAGTTGTTTCACACACCAGGCAAAAACGCAACGAGCACGCTGTGATATACACTGATGCAAAGTGCGCAGCACACACCTGTCCGCACAGATCTGCTGCGTGTACGAGGGTGGCAATCAATAAAGAACGCATGCACTCCTGCAGCAAAGAGGTCCCATTGCACCCCATCACTTTCCTCGTGCCCATCATTGATCCCTCGTGCACGGCACAGAGGATGCTCCAAGTCCATCGATCCCCGTCTTCGGTGCAACGGCAGAGAAGCAGAGAATGCAAATACAAAGAGGCATGCCCTGACATCATCCCGTGCAGTCCTTTGTTGAAGCATTTCTAGGGTGCAGGGAGGGTGGAGGGACCTGGCGCTCGTCATCCCCGTGCAGTCCTTTGTTGAAGCCGTCTTGCAGCAAGGACTGCAGCTTGCCATGCATCATCATGTCGGTGGATAGAATCGCAATGCGCGCGTTTATCATGCACTCCTTGCGTGCCTCCTTACTGAAGTTGGTCATCACTTTGCACTTCAGCAGCAATCTATGCGTAACCGCCGACGCCATCATCACTCCGCATATCAGCAGTCAACTATGCACTGACGCCACGCGGCATGGTTGCGCTTCATGTGTAAATGTTACATTGACGGCGACGCTCCCTGAGCACTGCAAATTGATGTTCATGCTGTCTTTGCCGAAGTGATCACCGCTGCTGAGAACGAAAGTCGGTACATCAGACGCGTAGCACGCCTGCCTGAGGGGAAGGCATATAGTGAGACTGGTACAAGGGCCCTCATGTAATACAGGGGGGTCCTGAGCCGCATGGAGTGGCGGCTGGTGGGAGCTGCACCGGAAGCAGCAGGCACAGTGATGATTCTCCAGCACCGATGCGTTCTCATACGCCAAGGATCTGGCACTCTTCGTGGCAATCTCGAAGGCATTATTGTGCCCCTAGCAAAACACAAGAGATCCCCCATCTCCCCGGTCAAGAGAGGCATAAATAGGGACAGGGTTGCAACAGATGCAGAAGTTAGAGAGCAAATATGGAAGAAAGAGTAAAAGGCTAGGTTATGAATGCTGGCAGACATGGGGACAAATTTGACATGGCATTGGTGTTCGAGTTTTGCTCCTACATCCCTGGATGCTGATGCCCACCAAGTAGAAAGTTGTGAGCAGGCACTTGTGCAGGGCTGGGACGTTCTTTGTTCTCAGATCTCAGCAGCTTCAGAAACATATACACTCATTGATGCTGAGGTGCTATTCCTAATCGCCATTATTGCTAGGGTGAGCAAAATACACCAAACACACACACACGAAAGAAAGCAATTTCTTTACAAACTAAACGTTACTCTAGAGCGGAGTTTATTCTAGTTCCTTAGGTGGCGATCTGTCGGACTTGCCACGCAAAGGGGTCCCAGGGGTCAGAACTACCCCCCCCTAAGCCTAGGGGGCTGTCTAAAGTCCTGGGTACCCCTCCTCCCCTTCCCTTCTCCCCAGGTTGTGGGCGGCAGGTGGGTTAACAAATCTGAGACACTCGTCAGGTTGAAATCTTCACTCTGTGGTCTCCGCTAGTGGTGCAAGTTCAGAGCGATTGCAGCTCATCCAAGAGTGAGCTGCATCTTCCCAGAAAACTGCTTCTAAGAGTCTAGGCTGGTGGCCGTCCAATAGCCATTCATCAGAATCCATGAAATGGATTCATTTGTCACTATCCACCAATGGGTGGGAAGGACCGAGCTCCCTTTGATGGGCTCAGCTACGCGGCCACACGACTTGGCCAAGTTGTCACTCCTCACGGCCAGCCCTCCCTTGGCTGGGTGTCATCAGTGTTGATCCAGTGGTCCCACTCCAAGTGTATTTCTCAGATCTGCATCTGAGGGCTGTCCTCGCCTCGGGTGCTTGGCCCCAGCTAGAGACAAAATGAGAAAAGTCTTTACTGAGCTGGGGGTCATTTGTCCCCCACAATAAACTTAATTAAACCCCTTGCAGTCTTAATTGACAACCATGGAAGATATAATTACTTCTGCGTGTTCGCTTCGTTGGTAACAGCTGCAAGAAGTGTCGGTGGGATGACCAGGGCTCTGTGCGAATTCTGCGGCGAGAAGGGAGTGCTTTGAGAGCTTGAAGGTGGAGCCTACACCTGGAGTCCACGGAACTACCGGACAAAAGTTCTGCACATCGATCACCACATGGCTCACAGGCATCAACAGTGCTGGTGTGAAAACACGCGTGCTTCAAGAGCAACCTGCCGACGGGTTTTTTATGCAACATTGCGCCTGCATCCGTGGAGACAGCTCTAATCTGATTTGCAGCGACTGTTTTCGCCCCTTCCCAGAGCTCTTCGTGCACTATCTGGCCGCCTGGCACGCTCAACAAGACTCATCATTCCACCTTTCCGTGGATCCCACATGAGCCAGCGTGCGTGTAGCAGAGTCCCGCAGACCTGCGAGTCGCTTTCTGGGCCTAAACTGGGCTTTGACTCGATGAGACCTGCGACGTGGCTGCGCAATCAGAGGGTGGAACGGTGCCACCAGTTGCGGAGCCTGACTAAACCAGGATGAGCTTCTGGGCAGTTTGCTGAAGACTCGTCGCTCTTCGCAAACCTGGCTCCCTCCCAAGGTGGCAGTCCGCATGACTCCTCTGATCTCTGAGGCGCTCCTCCTCGCAGCCGCCCTTCTGGAGCTTGCCTTGCACCTCCGCTACCTTCCTCTCAGAGGGCACTCTGAGGAACCGTCGCATCACCCTTCACTTTTGACAACTCCCCTACACATGTCGCGCCATCGCCACACCGGCTGACCAAGGCCCATCCGCAATATGTCCGGCCCGCGCGGCACGGAGTCCCACCGGCTCCTGTGACAGGTCTGAGCACCAAATCGGTTCCCACTGCGACTGCTCCAGCAGCAAGCCTCCAGACATGCGATGCCGTAGCCCTGCCAGTGATTCCAGCAGTGGCAGCGCCGCCGATTTGCTGGGTATCCACTGCCTGCAGCTCTGGAATCTATAGCACTGAGCAGTTCCGGTAGGTCTGGGAATATAATTCAGCCTCGTACTTTCGCTCCTGATTCTACTACACTGCCTCTGACCTAGACAGCTGCTTCTCTCGCACCGCCGCTGCGCCATCCAGTGTCCCAGCCATAGGTCTACCAGCTCACCCTCCAGGTCTTATCATATTCTGTGCATAGTCCTACGCCTAACCTAGTGTCGGGTACCACTGAAGGCCTCGCGGCTCGAAGGCTGCCCACGCTTTGCTCCGGGGGGGACACAGGACATTCGATTTACCCCCTAGACTGATTTTGGATCTTGGGGGGACATTTGATTACCCCTTCGCCCTCGAGACCCCCCCGAGACTCCGACTTTCAGTTGTTGGGGGTTCGATACCTCCCCTACCCCCCCAACCTGAATATTTTGCATCGGGGGGTTTCCAACCCACCCCCCCTTAGACCACAGTACCATTCGTTCCGCCGCTGTCTGTAAGCGACAGATGCAATGGCTGAATTGATATGCAGTGTGATACCCTGGGTGCTAGCATTGATCTCCAGGTGACAGCTCTCCGGGAGCATGCTCGGAACATAATGATTCAGGAGGGTTCTCTGTTCGTTAAAGGATAAACTGCAGTCCCCGCATGCTGCCGGCTTCATGCTGCGGCACTGCCGGCGCACAGCTCCCACATGCTGCTGGCTTCATGCTGCGGCACTGCCGGCGCACAGTTCCCGCATGCTGCCGGCTTCATGCTGCGGCACTACCGGCGCGCAGCTCCCGCATGCTGCTGGCTTTATGCTGCGGCACTGCCGGCGCACAGTTCCCGCATGCTGCCGGCTTCATGCTGCGGCACTACCGGCGCGCAGCTCCCGCATGCTGCCGGTTTCATGCTGCGGCACTGCCGGCGCGCAGTTCCCGCATGCTGCCGGCTTCATGCTGCGGCACTTCCCGCATGCTGTCGGCTTCATGCTGCGGCACTGCCGGCGCACAGCTCCCACATGCTGCCGGCTTCATGCTGCGGCACTGCCGGCGCACAGCCCCCGCATGCTGCCGGCTTCATGCTGCGGCACTGCCGGCGCACAGCTCCCACATGCTGCCGGCTTCATGCTGCGGCACTGCCGGCGCACAGTTCCCGCATGCTGCCGGCTTCATGCTGCGGCACTACCGGCGCGCAGCTCCCGCATGCTGCTGGCTTCATGCTGCGGCACTGCCGGCGCACAGTTCCCGCATGCTGCCGGCTTCATGCTGCGGCACTACCGGCGCGCAGCTCCCGCATGCTGCCGGTTTCATGCTGCGGCACTGCCGGCGCACAGTTCCCGCATGCTGCCGGCTTCATGCTGCGGCACTTCCCGCATGCTGCCGGCTTCATGCTGCGGCACTGCCGGCGCACAGCTCCCACATGCTGCCGGCTTCATGCTGCGGCACTGCCGGCGCACAGCCCCCGCATGCTGCCGGCTTCATGCTGCGGCACTGCCGGCGCACAGCTCCCACATGCTGCCGGCTTCATGCTGCGGCACTGCCGGCGCACAGTTCCCGCATGCTGCCGGCTTCATGCTGCGGCACTACCGGCGCGCAGCTCCCGCATGCTGCTGGCTTCATGCTGCGGCACTGCCGGCGCACAGTTCCCGCATGCTGCCGGCTTCATGCTGCGGCACTACCGGCGCGCAGCTCCCGCATGCTGCCGGTTTCATGCTGCGGCACTGCCGGCGCACAGTTCCCGCATGCTGCCGGCTTCATGCTGCGGCACTTCCCGCATGCTGCCGGCTTCATGCTGCGGCACTGCCGGCGCACAGCTCCCGCATGCTGCCGGCTTCATGCTGCGGCACTGCCGGCGCGCAGTTCCCACATGCTGCCGGCTTCATGCTGCGGCACTGCCGGCGCACAGCTCCCGCATGCTGCTGGCTTCATGCTGCGGCACTGCCGGCGCACAGCTCCCGCATGCTGCCGGTTTCATGCTGCGGCACTGCCGGCGCACAGTTCCCGCATGCTGCCGGCTTCATGCTGCGGCACTACCGGCGCGCAGCTCCCGCATGCTGCCGGTTTCATGCTGCGGCACTGCCGGCGCGCAGTTCCCGCATGCTGCCGGCTTCATGCTGCGGCACTTCCCGCATGCTGTCGACTTCATGCTGCGGCACTGCCGGCGCACAGCTCCCACATGCTGCCGGCTTCATGCTGCGGCACTGCCGGCGCACAGCCCCCGCATGCTGCCGGCTTCATGCTGCGGCACTGCCGGCGCACAGCTCCCACATGCTGCCGGCTTCATGCTGCGGCACTGCCGGCGCACAGTTCCCGCATGCTGCCGGCTTCATGCTGCGGCACTACCGGCGCGCAGCTCCCGCATGCTGCTGGCTTCATGCTGCGGCACTGCCGGCGCACAGTTCCCGCATGCTGCCGGCTTCATGCTGCGGCACTACCGGCGCGCAGCTCCCGCATGCTGCCGGTTTCATGCTGCGGCACTGCCGGCGCACAGTTCCCGCATGCTGCCGGCTTCATGCTGCGGCACTTCCCGCATGCTGCCGGCTTCATGCTGCGGCACTGCCGGCGCACAGCTCCCGCATGCTGCCGGCTTCATGCTGCGGCACTGCCGGCGCGCAGTTCCCACATGCTGCCGGCTTCATGCTGCGGCACTGCCGGCGCACAGCTCCCGCATGCTGCTGGCTTCATGCTGCGGCACTGCCGGCGCACAGCTCCCGCATGCTGCCGGCTTCATGCTGCGGCACTGCCGGCGCACAGTTCCCGCATGCTGCCGGCTTCATGCTGCGGCACTGTGCGAACCGTTTCACGACCGGCACACAATGCAAACCATTACTCTTACACTATGACTGAGCCATGCGTGTCAAATTCTGGGTCTCTGGAGCCAGGCACACTTTCATGCTGGCTGCAGCTCTGGGTCTCTGGAGCCAGGCACACTTTCATGCTGGCTGCAGCTCTGGGTCTCTGGAGCCAGGCACACTTTCATGCTGGCTGCAGCTCTGGGTCTCTGGAGCCAGGCACGCTTTCATGCTGGCTGCAGCTCTGGGTCTCTAGGAGCCAGGCCTTTCTCTACTGGCTGCAGCTCTGGGTCTCTGGAGCCAGGCACGCTTTCATGCTGGCTGCAGCTCTGGGTCTCTGGAGCCAGGCACACTTTCATGCTGGCTGCAGCTCTGGGTCTCTGGAGCCAGAGCACACTCATGCTGGCTGCAGCTCTAGGGTCTCTGGAGCCAGGCACACTTTCATGCTGGCTGCAGCTCTGGGTCTCTGGAGCCAGGCACACTTTCATGCTGGCTGCAGCTCTGGGTCTCTGGAGCCAGGCACGCTTTCATGCTGGCTGCAGCTCTGGGTCTCTGGAGCCAGGCACGCTTTCATGCTGGCTGCAGCTCTGGGTCTCTGGAGCCAGGCACACTTTCATGCTGGCTGCAGCTCTGGGTCTCTGGAGCCAGGTACACTTTCATGCGGGGTGTATACCTCGGATGGTTTTCACCGATTCTTGGGACTGAAAGCACAACCGAGGAAATTTTTGCAAGGGCATGAGTAGCTTTCAAATGCAGCCGCAAGGGCAGGAAGAAAGGGAGAGAGGGGCAGCTAAAGAGGGGCAGTGGGTGGAACCGGATGCTCCAGATCATGACAGAGGGCGGAAGTCAGCATTGTGAATAAGTCGAGAGGGCGATTCCCCAAAACTCGAAGCACATGGTGATCCTGAAGGATTGTGTGAGTAGTCTGGCACAAAGAGGCAAACATCCACGTCATTCTTGCTTTCCCTTGCGTCATACACTAAACAGCTTGTTCTTGGGCTGGGAGGAGGCGCGGATGTCAAAAAGCACAGTGCATCGCCACTACAAGGGCTGGCCACTAAGCAAGGTGCGTTGTATGCTAAGTTACAGTCACTGTTTGCAGCTTGACTATCACGTGGTATGTCGCGAGAGGGAGTCGCAGGGTGCACGAAGATAGCACTGAAACAAGGCAACATTAACGAAAAAGTATGAGTTTTAAAGGTTACCTGCAAAACAGAAAACGCATGGTGAAAATTGTGAAAGGGATTGTCTGGATACATGTCTGCTGCCATTTGTATAAATCTGCACACCTCTCAACATCTTCCTCATCACTCGTACCCTGTTCAAGTTTCGCGCTTTACCGCACACGTTCACAGTACCAATATATGCCACGATCAAAATAGTACATTTTCTAGGAAATAACGCATCAAATTTCAGGGTATATCTCCAGCCCAAAGGGAATGCAGGAAATCCTTTTTACCAACAATCCAGGGGATGGGTCCACCATGCGGCACATATCAATTGTTCACTGGCAGTGGATAAGAAGGGAGACTGTCTTTAAGGGCAGAGAATGGCAGAGAAATTGAGTGGCACATAGGCTGAAGGCAATAAGGGTAACCGAGCCACAATATAATACGTCTTGCACTGAGATGCCATATGCAGATGCTAGTCTGGGAAGGAACGTTTATATGGCACAGTACAAGCAGTTCGGAGTGCAGTGCTGAAATAAAACAGGGGCAAGTGGACAGCACCTCCATAAATTCCCGCGGGGGATGTTTAGCAAGGTGGGAAGATTCCAAAAATCAAATACCCCCAAAGTAAGTTGGACAAGTTGATCCTTTGTATGATGCAGTGCACTGAAGCTCCAGTTGAGATGTGCCACCTGTTTACAATACAGTCGAATATGATCAAATTCGCAAGGGCTTCTAAACCTCCAATCGGTGTTCACCATTCCACCATGTCTTAGGACCGTCTTGCGACCTTGGCCCTGAAAAAATAAGTATACAGATTGGAATGCTGGCTTCGTGCAAAGAAAGATACAAAACGTACACGACAAGATCTGAGTACAGCTTGATATTCCGACAGTGTCTTTGGCACAGAGCTTTGAAAAGTGCAGTGCAACATGAATTATTGTTCCAGGGGAAATAATAATAACATATTTCAGTGGTGCAGGGGACAATACTATTTAAGTGGAAGCGCCGGTAGCATACTCATCAGCTCACTCCAAGTAATATCATCCCAAGATCATTTGCTTGTGGTTAACCAGGATAGCAATGTCGTTAAGACACCAATGTCATTAAGACACTTACAGTATCAAGGACGCCGTGGTTCATACTGACGAAGTGAACCGTTGAAAGTGCAGGAATATTATTACAAAAAAGCTTGGGTAGAATAAGAGCTCTAACAACAGGGGTTTCAGAGAATTATGAACGAGCCACCATATCCAAGGGATTATAGTTTGATAATGATGCTTTAATGGGAAAGCCAAAACATTTAGTGGCTGAGAACAAAGAAAGCGTAGATATTGTGGGATGGGAAAAGGACGTGAATCGTACATCTTGGGGAGGCGGAATCTCCCCTTTGACACCCGAGAAAGAATACTTCCTCGTGCTTGGAGATCCAGGCCTTGGGTCTTCCGATAAAATTTCTCTCTCCAGCCTGAAAAGCCACCATATTTCACACATTCTGTCCTCTTATACACACGTGTCAATAAGCCCCCTCAAACCGAAGCCCGTGGTCTTGGCGGCTCATGCACTCACTATGATGTATTTCGAGCTAAGCTTAGTTTGGTTTAATCTCAAGCTCGGCATACAGTTGTACTGAAAGGCCCGTGCTTGGACACGTATACCACAGCTGCGCACCTTTCACGAAGGTAAAACCAACTTGTCCAGATACAAAAAGTTATGACTCCCGAGATCAATCGGGACGGAGACTTTCTAGTGAACTGCTGTTTCGAGTGGTTTACAGCTATCAGCCCAAACACCGAAATATGTACCCTGAGCAGTGAATATGCAATCTAGCATCACGTTGCAAAGGAACACTATCATACCCGTCAAGTGGTGAGCAAAGATCACGGTATTCTTCTTTTCCCCCAATTTTAGTTTCGACGTCCAAAAGGTCCAGATCGATTGGAATCTGAAGGATAAAATTGCTCTTGTTGTCCCAAGCCGCCTGCAAATACATTCTCCTTAATATTCTGAGATTCTCCCCTTGACTGCAGTAGTTTTTCTCACGATGAAGTGTCCAGCTGAAATTAGCTCATATTTCACTAAGATTATGAGCATAAGATGTACTAGGCGCAGTATGCAGGCAGGCCCTGCAAATCAAGCATCAAAACAATTATGCCTATCACGCGAAGGGGCAAATGAAGCACGGTTATGCGTCTTAAAATCAACAAACTTGTATGTCCCCGAGAGTGGTGGCAAGCGGCTGTCCAAGAGTATCACGAGTATTTGCCAAGGTCAGTTTGACATACACATATGGGTTTGGAAGGAGATGCCAGGCTGGACCAAGCACCTCAAATAAGGTGCCAAAAGTTTCGTCTACATTTTCCACAAGCATTTCCTTCAGACGGATTCCATTCAACTTCAGCCACATCATGGCCTGCATGGGAGCGCACTTAAAGCAAATTATAGTCCGAGAACCACCCCACACGTGAGTGGTTTACACGCTTGGGGTGAGCAAGAAACATTCGCGCACTCACGCTTCGGTGCATCCTTCGCACAAAGTGAACTGCGGGTAGCCGGATCGATTCTTCTGTCCATCCACTACAAGCATAGGGTTATCTAGGTTACTCCTGGAGTGCAAAATCCTGCGCAAGCGTTTGGCCGGCATCCTGGTAATCCGTTCAGTGCATCCTGCACCAGTGATCGTGTGAGACATTGTGGGGATCCAAGTATTCCATTCAGCAAAACCTCATCATTCTGTGTCCGGTCATTCAGATCAAGCCCTCAGAGCATATCCTGCACAAGCTTGCGAATACTTAGGGAAGCCCAAGTTCCCTTCTGCGCAAGAAGATGTGGCAAGTCGCTAATCAGATGCAGCGGGGCAAGCACGCACCGCTGTCCCGCCCCTTAAGACAGCATCTCGCGTATTCTCCGACAGCAATATTGCACTATTTGCCGTCTTACACAGCTCCCTCGCCCCTGCCAAGATTTCTTCTTTTTTGGCTGTCTTCGCTACACCTTCCTCAGGTGGCAGGGCAGCAGAGTGAAGGCTGACACTGATCCCAACTCCGAGCAGCATCAGCACTTCAGCTATGCTTTGGTTGCTGCCTGGGGCAACTGACACCTTAAGCATCTTTGCCAGGCATACCTGCAGAAGGCAGTTCACAACTCCCCGGTCAGCGCCCACGCATATTCACTCCCAATAAGATGATAACGACCGCCACTCTATTAGAAGTTTCTGTGCACCTCGGCCACTCAAATCCGCCCTTACACAGCTGTGCGCTTGGAACAACCAAGAGCACACAAATGCTATTTCATGCAACACCGCTTTTAAGTCAGTCCCCATTTAACTTTGCTCCGCGATCGGCCACTATTCAGCGATACTCCCTAGTGTACCAACGCGCCGAACCCAACCTCCGTGCACCACTTGTCCCCACAGGCCCCCCAAAACAACCAGTCCTCGTCAGCCTCCATAAACCTGGCGTCCCAGTCAGCGCTTGTAAAACCCTCTTACCCACATAGCCCCCACTCGCGGTCAAACCCTTTCAATGCCCTGCACCAGAACTTCCCCAAGAAAATTGAGCCACTCTTATCCCACAAGTAGCGATACCTTCGAGTAAGTCCAAAAGCACTTCCACTCCCTAGCCAGCCCCCAGATTCCACAGGTGCCAGGGTGAGGTATTGTGGTTGTAGTGACAACATGGAAAGTTGCTCGCGGTCTTCAACCTGACTTGACCACTTGAAGGCCGAGTCCAGCTTCACCGCTCAGTTAAAGTTGGACCATAAAAAGACTTCGGGGGGCTTCAACATAGTAAAAGGTCCTATGCCCACCAACAATGCAGCTGTGTAATATCTAAAGAGAGCAGATATGGCAAGTGGGGTCTAAAGGTTGAACACTGACGAAACGTCAGCATTCAGCAGCAAAGCCACAGGCCACTCAGTGCAGTGGGCCTTAGAAGACGCAGGCGGACGCTTTAGGTAAAGCGTACCTGCATCGTGCAACCCATCAATAGCGCCGACTGGGCATCTGAGAAGCTTGCTGTCACTTCACCAAATTCAGCCTGGCGCCAAAGGGGAACCGATCCTCAGCAAGCAATTCCCTCACAGTAACGTGAGGCTGGCTGGTGCTCGCAACCAAGATATTGCACGAAAATGGCGTGTGCGAATGACGGTCGCAAGTGTGTCAAGTTTAGGACGTGTTCATAACTCTCTTGTCAGGCACAGGCTTGCACGCGATCGCACACGTGTCAAGTTGTACAAAGACCCAGTCTTCCGTATCATCAGACTGAGGCAACGTGCAACTGTATCAACCCTCAGCGGATGCATGACCAGGTCAGCAGGTACGATCAGGGTATGTTGCGGTTGCTCTGCAACCAGATTAGCAACCATATTGGCAACCGAGGGCAGAGTAACTCGTCTCGTTAAAAGCGAGTGCATAACCATGTATGCAACACACACTCGCGTGTATCAGCAGGAGGTCATAGCACCAATTTAAGCACATCAGCAGCCAGTGTGTGCAAAACAAGGTAAATTCTATCGATATCAGCACGCGTATTCGGAGCACCATATGAGTGACAACAGCAGCGAATGACGCGTCTGAGCATGGCAGGGCGCTGGGAGTGCAGTCCTGCAGTTCTTTCAGCCTCTGGTTGTGAGTGGGGCTGCATACCGTAAAGTCTTCACATCCGAAGTCTTCGCCTGCTTCTGAGAGAAATATCTTGAGCGCCTCAAACAGCTGCTGGGAAATGCTAGCAGACACAGCGATTGGTTTGCAGTTGAGGACAGTGTACCACATCTCCCGGGAATTCGCTGGGGTGGGCCGGGAGCTCTCCGCGTCACCAAGACCAGGGGGTATGTGGTGCTTCCGGATGCCAATGACCGTGGCTAATCTATGCAAGCAAAAAATATGAGGAGCAGGAGCAGTTTAAATGTGGAGAATGATGTGTCAACGATTTCCTAATCTTGAACCTGAAAGATCGTTCGCAACTTCAGATCATCAGATGGTTCTGCTCGCTCCCGTACCCGTACACGACGACCTAAAGATCAGCTTGAGCTTCATCGAAGCACGCAGGCTTGCCTTTCGTTAGGCTACAATAAAGCAAAAGGGTCACACGACAGCCGAGCGGTCGGGTGACACACCTGACGACATCGACAGCGACAGCGACACCTGAGACACCTACACCTCTACCTCTCGTCTGACCCAAGGGGCATAATAAGTTAATAACATAATACAGTGGCCGTGTGCATTATGACGCACTTTTTTGATCGCTCCCCAGGACGAGGTCGATAATTCGATATGCGCGCGCAAACGGTCGAGATGTCACATTGCCAGTCAAGATTGGTTCCCAAAAAACCGAATTTAAAAATATTAAAATCTCGAGCTTCCACAACCTTGCGCATTGATGGGGGTGCGATACTGATACTGGTGTGTGCATTATGACGCAACGCCTTAATATGGGATTTGTTATGAAACAAACCGATCGTTCGGTGCCAATGTATAAATATACGGAAAATCTTGATTTGCATCCAAACGTCGTGCCCATATGAAAATTTTGACCACCCCATGGTATATAAATGGGGGTATTTTGTATATCGCGCTGGGTCCGCGACGCCAACTCGAATATCATTGGGAGAGAATATATGCAATGTATACACAATCGAGCTTCGAATCGTCAAAAATCAGGGGGAAACATTTGTTTTTTTCGATGCCCATCCTTTTCCAGCTACGTTTTGCCAGATCGAATATATCACGCGTTCGAACGCTATTTCGTGAAATCGCGCGCTATTTTTTCGGGCATTTTACTGGATAGGAAGAGAATCGATATTTATATAAATTATCATTTACACTCTTAGTTTTATAGCGCGCGCAATCGGACGATTGAGTGAAATCCTTTGTTTTTATTGTGAAATCGAAGATTATATCATCTTAGAATATGGAGTTTCTAATGAAAAACTGATGTACGTCATAATGCACACACGTCATAATGCACACGGTCACTGTAACCCGTAATTTTAACGAGGAAATTACCAGGGTTGTGGGGTTATATCGATCTGGGGTGATATGATATAAGGGTTAGGGTTATATACCCCCCCCTGGGGCTTGATATAACGTTTATGGGGAGGTTATATAGACCCCGATATGAAGGCGCGTTGCGTTGGACCCTCCGCTCCTCTCCCGTATCAATACGGAAAAGTTTTTTAAGGCGCCGAGGGGGCTCCGCCCCACACCCCCGTAACTACACTTTTTTGGGGACTGCGCTGGGGGTCCGCCCCCCACACCCCCGTTACCCCGAACCTTTTTCTTTAAAGCGCGCCCACTCCGCCCCCCACAACCGCCCCCCTGGGGTTCAAACCTTTTTGAAAATACTGCGCCCAGTGGGGCGCCCCACACACAACCTCGTTACTTTCGCTTTTTTTGTTCATACATATCTTACATATGCACCTACTTTCGGTAGTCGTCTATCACGGCGTGCCATGAATTTCTATCACATATGTTAGAGAGTCGTATATCGCGGAATGCGGTGATTCGATATCACATAATTTCGGGAGGCGTCTTGCACGGCGTGCCATGAATTCCTAGCACATATTTTCGAGAGTCGTATGTTGCGGTATGCGGTGAATTGTTATCACATATTTTCGGGAGTCGTCTAGCACGGCGTGCCACGATTTCCTAACGCATTTTTTCGAGAGCCGTATACTGCGGGATGCGGTGAATTGTTATCACATATTATCGGTAGTCGTCTAGCACGGCGTGGTACGAATCCCTAGCACATATTTTCAAGAGTCGTACATCGCGTAATGAATAACAAAACTTTGCACGAAAATGGGGCAAGGTCATCTCAATCATGAAAAGCATACACTAATTAGAATTACGCGTGTTCTTGAGAAAGTGTTCTACTAGAATGTCCTAGTGACACAGTGAAAACGCTGAACGCCGTAGGGTTTGAGCGAGGCAATCGGGTATATCAAAAGATAGAAATGAATACACGACTCTCAGGCTATCTAAGCTCTGAGGCCGTCACTAGGCAATCATATCGTGTGTCACAGTCTAAGCTACCGAAGTCGAACTACTGAGTACAGGTAGGAAGTCACTGTACTGTCACTGTCACTGTCATACGTCATACGTGGTACTGAACTACTGAATCTCAGCACACCACCTCGGCTGAGGTGGCACAAGAATGTGAAACAGGTAGCTAATGCAAACTAAGAGGTCCCCGTCCACGGATCAGAACAACATCTGCTGGATTTGACACTGTGACACTCAAAACTGTCACATGTCACTTCCTATGGTAGGCTGGGTGACCGTCACCAGTAGACGGGAAACACCCGTTAGGTATTTATGTATGCCTCTCTTTTATCTATCACACTTTTACCGTTCTGATTCCGTAACCCTTAACTCGGGGTTTATCTCACCAGTTAGATATATATTACCGCCGAACAATATATCTACCAGGTTTGGCCCCACTTGCGCTTTATTTAGCCACTGCGAGATTGCCACCATGAGTGGCTAAGCTCGGACGACTGGGATGGAGTGAGGCGCTCCGCGCGTGAGAGTGCCGGCAGTCACGGGTATGGCCTAAATTTTATGGGTTGGTTTACGGCACGCCGCACCGGTTGGAGAACGATTTTCTGCGGGTCTTAACGTTGGCTTGGTTTACATTTTCTGGTTGGATCCCACACCGTTGCGTATTGGCCGCCGCTGCCACACGACTTCCCGGGATTCTTTGATCTCTCACGGCTGCCGTATCGGCGACCCACGCGTTTCTTGGCCACCCGAAACTGCCGCACATCTCACGTTCCATTGCCTCACTCCGCCCCTTCAGTCCTTCTCAAGATGGTTGCTTCTACTCGAGCCACCGCCAGGGAAGATATCTTCCTGGGATTGGCCGGCCCGGGGCCGTGTCACGGAGGCCCGGGCAGGGAAGATATCTTACCCCGATTGGCCGGCCCCGGGCCGAACTGAGTCGCCAAAATGAGGCCCGGGCCGAAGAGGGACCGAAAGAGAAATTGCTTTGGGGCCGAACCAATTTGGCGCAAATTTCTAAAAATTTGATGAAAATTTTGCGATTTTTGCATTTTCCCATACTTAAGATTAAAATTTTCGCGGGCATTTTGTAGTTCGGACCGGGCGGGCCGAAGACGGGCCGAAAGAATTTTTGATTTGGGGCCGTACCAGCTCAACGGAAGATATCTTCCCTGGGCCCGGGCCGAAGGCGGGCCGAAGGAAAAGTTGCGGATGGGCCGAGTCGCATTGAGGGGGAAATCGATAAATTTCCAAAATTTTATCGATTTTTGACAAATTGTCATACTTAAAATTAAAATTTTGCGCCTGCGCCGGGCAATTTTGGGTTCGGGCCGAGACGGGCCGAAATGTGGCCGAAGTAAATTCCCAATGCGGGCCGAGTCACCTCCGCGGAAGATATCTACCCTGGCCACCGCTAGCAAGGCGAATCGCCGACGCGCACTAGCCACGATTTTTGATTCAGCAGCTGTGAGACACGCCAACACTCCAGCCACACCGCCGGCAGCCCAGCCGGCTGCCAATTCAGCAGGTGCTGCGTTCCTAGCCTCGGTGCGTACGCTTCAACGGGAGCACTTCGACATGAAGGTCTCCAAGTCCGTTCGCCAAAAGTTATTCGAGGACAAGAACGGGCGATTTTCCGGGACTGAGTGCCACGCGTCCGCACTCTTCGCCAGGATGGTCTCTGCGCTGCAGACGGCATTTGTCGCGGAGGACATTGGTTTTGTACCCCTTTTCCTGCTGGACAATGCTACCCTTCCCGTCCGCGTGGAGGCCAACGCCTTGTTGTTCTCCGCGCTTGAGCTCATGGTTGACCCCACGTCACCCGCAGCTGACTGGATGGACTCCTCGCACTCCACGTTCCCGAACGACGGTAAGCGGGTGCTGCTTGAGTTTGCCCGCCGCATGATCCCGGCGGGTGACCCCTTTCAGGGTCAAGCGGACATGTTGGGCATCCGCATCTCTGCGGGCGTGGACCCGCATGACAAGATCGGCGACTTCAACGCCGCTCTGAAGGCTGCGAGGACGCGGGCGACACTCCACGATGAGGACGTGAAGTCGCTGTTCATCAAGTCCCTCGACACCGTCTTCTACCAGCCGGTGGTATCACGGTTGCTTCTCCACGATCAACGAGCCGCTCACGACTTTCTCACGATTCAACAATGGGTGCGTGAATGCTACTCCGAGCACGTGCGGGCGGGCACCGCCACGGCGTCCGCACACCGCTACTCTCACGGCAAGCATTTCATGGAGGGGGCCGCCGATGACTCCGGTGGACCCGGCGAGCTCGCGGACTTGAGGACGATGGTCCTCGACTTGAAGCGTCAATTGGCCGCATTCCTCGACGCCGCCGGGTCCGAGCCGTCCCCACGGGGATTTACCCCTCGCGCGGACAAGCCGGACCGCCGCGTCAAGACCCGCTTCGCGGCCTCACCCCTCCCCAAAGGGGGGAATTGGTCTCAATCCGTCTCAAGGAAGGTGGCCTTCCACCGAGACACCGGTGCGACCATCCCGTACTGCCAAAATCAGGTGTGCGCTAAGGGGAAAGCGCGGCATTGGCATCGGGACTGCCCGAACGGGGGCAGGACCGGACTCTCGGCCTACGCCTTCGCCGAGGAGGCCGAGAACTCCGTGCTGGCCGCGAAGTTCCAACACGCCATCGACAACGGCGACCCCGTGGAATTCGACGCCCTCTGCATGCTTGCGGGCGGGAAGCCGGAGGTCTTCACCGATCTTTCCGCGTGCTCGTTCTGCGAGGAGGACGGTGAGGTCCTCGTGTCCGCTGTCACCGAGTTCTCTGAGATGGCAAGCACGGCTGGGGCTTCGACGTTCAACATCAACACCTTCACTGCCGGCTTGCCGGTGGTGTCGGAGCCGACCGCACACTCCCCACCCGCGTCGGTTGAATCCGAGGAGGAATGGACCGGTCCGCCGAACCCCTTCTGCCCTCCCGTCAACCGCACATTTGCCGATTTCATTGAGAGCACGGGGATTGCATTGGGGGCGCCCGACGAGCCGGCCGCGAGCATGAATTTGCTCTCCGCGGTTGAGGCACCGGAGCGCGTGATGGACTACAAGCCCGCGACCTACGCCACGAGCGACGATGACGACGAGGATGCCTCGGTAACACCGCCGCGGCCACGGTACGGCTGTGGGAACGCCATTCCGGGCTTCGGGAGGTCTCTTCTCACTTCGTCCTTGGTGTGTGCGCTGTTTGTAATTTGTGCCAACGCCGCGCCGCACACCGTTGCCGATGTCGGTGGTGCCGGTGCGCGCACATGCACGGCTCCACCGGTCGGTGGTGCTACGTGGACTGCCTCGGCAGTCCCGGCTACGGAGACTTCGCCAACTGCAATGGTTCGTAACGATCTTGGCGACGCGGTGGGTGGTGCGGGCACGGCTGCTATCCCGCCACATCGACAGACGCGGTATCGGGAGCTGCGGCAGGGGTTCCACACTCTCCGCAATGTCCCGCGGCCACCATGGCTGTATGACCCCGACCCTGATTATGTTCCGCCGTCACCGCCTTACCCGCCACCGCCGTACTCGTCCGATGACGAGGAGCCGAGCTCTGGTGACCATGCGGCTGTGATCGAGGATTCAACAATTTCTTCTACGAATGATTTACCACCGGCCCCGGAGGCCGGCAACTACTTCACCCTCACGCTGCTCCGAGCCGGACCGCCAGCTCCGAAGACCTCTAGTGGCTGAGATTGATCACACCGTGCCTGCCTAGAGATTAGCTATAGAGTAACTTCCTAGATGTGCAGAAGAGCTCTCTGAATTTGAGCTGTGTTTAGGGTTTTGGCACCTAACAACAGTATCTGACAATCTTTGCTGTGAACTGGGACCGCCCTGACCAAGAGTACAGGCCCCCAGTTGTGCTACAGTTTCCTCCTGAAGTTGAGTAGGGAGTTTGTTGCTTCGTTTCACTACTAGCTCCGGTCACCACCCTAGGTGGTGTGCTGGATTTGACACTGTGACACTCAAAACTGTCACATGTCACTTCCTATGGTAGGCTGGGTGACCGTCACCAGTAGACGGGAAACACCCGTTAGGTATTTATGTATGCCTCTCTTTTATCTATCACACTTTTACCGTTCTGATTCCGTAACCCTTAACTCGGGGTTTATCTCACCAGTTAGATATATATTACCGCCGAACTATATATCTACCAACATCAACCAAAGGGCCGACCTGCCGCCATCCCCGCTTCCGGCTAACCCTCTAAACCGAATGCTAAAGTACTAGTATATGCATGCCAACTAGGTGGACTGCCACAAGGATATGAAAATAGTAACTGGTCTCCGCCAGATCTCGCTCCCCGATAGATACTCTCATCCGATGCTGCTCATCAGCTCGACGGTCAACCAGTACTCGAGGTCATAGAAGATGTCAAAGAAGTACAGGATGTAGTCAAAGGCCAGAATCCAGTCAGATGTGCTTAAGGTCAGAGTAGAGCTGTCGGTGTCTAAGGTCTCATAGGGCAGGTCATAGGTACCAGTCCGTCCACGAACACAAAGTCCAGTCCAGAAGGGCACCACGTCAAAGGGCATCAATCCAGTCAGACCAGAAAGACCCCTTGCCCGACCGCTGCCGGCTCATAGGCCTGCAGCTCAGCCGGACAGAGGACCAGAGAACCTAGGAGTCACCCGCACCACTGGGGTGCGGGCGGATCACGTCCATGAAGGACTCGATCATGCTGATGATCACCCGCACCTTGTCCTTGAGCCCAGGAAGAGGTTTGGTGAAGATATCAGCCAGGTTGAGTAAAGTGTTGATGTAAACAGGCACTAGGTACCCAGCACACACCCACCCCCGAAAGCAGTGAAAACGGATCAACACATGCTTAATCTTGGTGGATAGCATGACATTCCTCAGAATGGAGGAGGCCGCCTGGTTGTCAATCATGACAGCCACCGGGAGCTCCAGCCTGGGAATGAAGGGTCCAGAGGTACCATACATGCCAGACCGCTGAGAGTGGTACTCCCGCGGACCGTCCTCGTAGCCCGTGCCATCAAATGGTACTGGCACCGCGTGAGGCAGGGCATACAGGCTGCTGTCAGGAACAGGCTCAGCCTCCCGGTAGTGTAGGGGGGAGGCGGGGCCCATCTGACCATGACCCATAGCATGATTCTCGAAGAACGTGGCCGCCCTCTGCATCCAAGAAGTGTCAGCTGCAGGGAAGGCCGTAGACAGAGCCAGAGCAGACACACCCGGCTCCTGCTGCGTGATTCTGATAAATCCGAACATCTCCACAATCATATGGATAGCAGACATGGCCCGCTGCCCAACCACAGAGGCGGCCACATACTCAGATCCAGTGGAGGACATCTCAGCATCAGTCTGGCGGGCACATACCCAATGAAGCACCATGCCGTTGAGGAATACAATGCCCCCCGAGTAGGAGAGGCACCCGTTGAGTTTGTCACGAGCATGGTCAGCATCCGAATATACCTGTATTGTGAGCACAGAAAGCGGTGCACTGGGGTAAGCATAACGGATACGGTAGTGCCGTGTGAAGTATAGATACTGAGCCACTCTCTGAAGTGCCTCCCAGGCCTGAGCCGAGGGGCATGAGGAGAACTGTGCCAGATATATGACTGAGTAATATACATCTGGCCTGGTGCACCGTGCAATCCACAGCAGGGACCCAAGCAGTGAGAGATACGGGGTGACAAGGGTGAGATCAGGGTGCTCCGGCTTCTGGATAACGAGGTTCACATCCATCGGATTGTGAAAGGTTTTGGCCGGAAGCTTGAACTTGGACATGAGCTCCTTGATCTGCCTGGTTTGGGACAGTGCAATGCCCCACCGATCATAGTGTGCCAGGGGCACGACGACAGATGCTCGGAGATATGTTTTTGATTGAACGTGCAAAGGTACACAATTCGGATTTTTATAATATACTGGATCAGGGCCAGATTGAGGTACAAACGATAATTCGGTTCCGAGTTCTGAAGGCTAAACACTTCTCAAGTGCTCTACTTATTCACTCGTCACTCAGGTTGCAGGGTCAACCACTCGAGAGCCGATGTCACACTTCGGCTCAACGTTCAGTTCTCGATCCGATCTCATTTCTAATTCCGATTCGTCATTCTCGATTCAGATGTTATGCCAACAGACTGACACGATGACTGCCCCACAGTACTGTCATACTACTGTACTGTCATACTGTCATACTGTCATAGCGTCATACTGTCATACTGTCATAACCTTAATATCCGATATTCGATTTCATTGTCTTTTCAACCCCGATGCGAATCTGACCATTCTTCGAGGGTCTGACTGAGTTCCACGATGACACCCCCCACAGTACTGTCATACTACTATAGTGTCATACTGTCATACTGTCATAGTGTCATAGTGTCATACTGTCATACCCCGGACATCTGGTATTCATTCTCATCGTGGTTTCAAGCCCAATCTCACTGTCATCGTGCCAATCCCAGATTACCCCCGATGACACACATACGGACGCATAGACATATCGGCTCACGCTGTGCCTCCGGGCACAACTCTCCCCCCCTTAGGAGTGGTCTACCTCCTGGGATCACTCCGCTAAGGTACCCATCTAAGTTCCAGTTCTTAGGTTCTCTGGTTCCTTGCTGTTTCCAGTTCTTAGGTTCTCTGGTTCCTCTTCGAGCATAGTTCGCCTGCCGCTACCAGGGCACCACTTTCAAGAAGAAGGGTGCCACTTGGAATCTAAAGCGGGTCTTCAGTGTCGCGGAGGCGTAAATGTCGGAAAAGTTGTCGTAGCAGGAGTGCTGGTACGGGGTATACACTCGCAGATCGACCTGCTCCAGTCTGCTGCGGGTGAGGTCCAAGCTGAGCAGTCTCTGGGTGAGCACCGGTTGCCCATCTGCACGCACACGGTGTCGAAGTGGTACAGCGTAGCAGGGGCGAGGGTGGTGCTGAGTTCGTCCATATGCAGGTGGGTTTCATGTACTGCGTACCATACATGCAGTAGGTACACACCAGCGGTGGGGGAAGCTGGCGCATCATAGGGCGAAGCCGTAGCGCGTTAGGGAAGCGACCTCTGGGGTTTTCCATGAACCAATGTTTTGGCTCTAGGTAGTCAATGATCTGCAATGCTCGTCGTACGATTTTGTCAGCCTGGGGAAGGTCAGGGGGTCCACCAGTGGTGCGCGCTTGACTGTACTGCCTGCAGGGGGGACTTGCCCAAATAACATCGAAGAATCCAGGCGGGTATTGCTTGTAGTCCCATTGCAGGATGTCACACACATGAGTGGGTTGCCAGATATGCCCGGAGTCGAGGGTCACCACTGAGGCGGAGGGGAAGCAATTTAGGAATTCTCTCTCTACTGAGCCAGTACCGCTGAAAAGTACGAGAATCCTGGGCGTGCGGGTTGTCTTTGCCTGTATTGCCAGCAGCTCTGTCACCAGTGCCAACGACCCATCTTCCACGCGCTCCTGGCGTTCCCACGGCAGGGGGATATCATCTTCCATCTGTTCGAGCTGGTCCAGTTCATCGCAGGGATTGGTGATGAGGTGGGCCAGTGTCATTCCGGCTTGAGCGGAGTGGCGGCCACGCTGCTCGCGTCGCCGAGTGGCTTCGTCGCGGACTTGCGCTTCCATGTGCAGTCTCGCTTGCTCGAATTCACGAAGTTGTTGAAGTGGACTTCCGCGTTCAAGTTTGTCACGCGTCCTCCATTGGTCGTGAGCTTTGGAGTAGCCAGTCCAGCGAACCTTCCACTCTTCCACCTCCTTTCCTCGAACAGACCGCACTCGACGTGCAAGGATACGCTCAACGTGTGCTTCCTTCTGACCGTCTACTACCACCTCTTCAGGTACTGCTAGGTGATCGCGTGCGGCAAAAGCATCTTGACCGCTGGTGTACGGTTTGAGGCGATGTTGAGCGAACACGTCGTGAATCCGCCAGTGAGGAGGGAGGCGTAGGCGGTAGGCTACTGGAGCTCCTCTGTCGGCCTCGGGCATGGTCATCTGTATATCGCTGAAGAAGCGTTCGGTCACAGGAACTGGTCCATGCCAGCGCTTGGTCAGTTTCCTACAGATGGAGCGATCCATCACCTTCTCCGTAAGGTGCTTCGCCTCTATCCAGACCAGATCTCCAACAGCATACTCCCGCTGCCCGTGTCTGCGATCAAACTGTTCGCGCTGTCGCTGTTGAGCCAGCTCCAACCGCTGTCTGGCGTCCCGCAGCTGCGACGAAAATTTCACAGCCACTTCGTGTGCGGTGCCTACTCCCCCAGTTCGTCGTCCGGCGGTGGACTGCGCGGCCTCCAGGAAAAGATCCAACTGCGACAGCGGCGAGAACCCGAACACCAGTTCAAACGGCGTGAAGCCAGTAGATTCACTCCTGGAGTCATTGATCGCGAACTCCACGTTAGTGGTGAACAGATCCCAGTCCTCCACATTGGCGTCAACAAAGGACCTGAGCATGTCCTCAATAACTCTGTTGCTGTGTTCTGCCTGGCCGTCAGACCGAGGGTTGTACGGCGTGGTACGAGCCACTTTTACACCCATCAGTCTCATGAGTTCCTGCCAGAAAGCATCTTGAAACCGCGGGTCACGATCAGAGACAATCTTCATAGGCGCGCCATGTAAGCGCCACACCGAGTCAAAGTAGATTCTGGCCACCACAGCTGCGGAGCTGTCGCCAAAGTTCATCGGTACAACGTGGACCATCTTCGTCAGCTTGCAGGTGAAGGCCACGAAAGCATCATTGCCCCTCTCCGATACCGGCAGGCCGGTGACGAAGTCCACCGCGACATCCTGCCATGGCCTGTTCGGGATGCTGTGAGGGTTTAGCAACCCATCCGGGTAAGTTCCCCGCGGTCTCACTGATTGGCACACTGCGCAGGATGCAACCCCGGTGCCCACATCTTCCGCGGCACCACGCCAATAGAAGCGTCGCAGCACCCTCTCCAGAGTCTTGTCCCGCCCAGTATGGCCTGAGGACAATGACTCATGAGCATGGCGAATCACTACTTCCCGAAGTGGAGAGTCCTCCCCCAGCACCAGCTGATATCTCCCTGCTGCGGTCCTCCAAACCACTTCACCCACCAGCCTGAAGTCCTGTAGGCATTGGTGTGGTGCCGCCTTCACTTTCTCTCGCAGTGAACGGAGTGTCCCCTCTCGGGTGTACTCCGCTTTCAACGCACGCAGGAACCTTGAGTCTGACTGCTGGGAGGTTGCGTCTCTGAAAGCTGCTGCCTCACCTGTCCTTATCACAGCGGGGGCCGTTCGCGGGTGCCTCACGCGTGACGGCTGTGGTTTGGCAGAAGGGGCGTGTACTATCAGAACAGGCCAACGAAGGTCGAAGGCCTTCCCATCTGGGTTCTCGAAGAACTGATTGGGCTCGCCCTTATCATCGTGAGTAGGGATGACCTCCACGATCTGCATATTGGCCTTTCTGAAAAGTTTGCGCCACGCGGGGAGCTTGGACTGGTGATCTGGTAGGACGAAGACTGCTGAGGTGTTTTCTGGGTCTGCCTTCCATTCTGCGATATACTTGTTCAAAATCGCCTCCACTGTAATGTGCTTGGAGTTATATGGGGGGTTACACCAAACCCGAAGGCCCCTCCATTTCTCTGAAAGGCAGTCTGTCCAGAACCTATCCGCCTGTCTGTTGCGGCCACCAAAGTCACAACAGGCGTCCACATCGAAGGGTCCAAACTTCTCGGCGTACTTCGAGGAGTACTCTGCTCGGACACGCCAATTCTGTGAGTCTTCGGGGGGAGTCTGCCGTTTCTGCGGGTGAAGGGCCGGGGATGGAGATGACTGCTGGGGCGCCTGCTGCGGGGGTGGTGAACTCTGCACCTTCTCAGTGGGCGCCTCCGATGCGTCAGCTCGTGATGGCGTTCGCGTCTTCGGTGACGCCAACTGTGGAGGCGCTGGGGTCGTAGAGGCTCTTCCAGCACGTGACATGCTCCTCGTTATCCTTATCTGGGGTGGAGCTCTGTCAGGGGTTTGGTGTGGAGCTTCTGTCGGCTTCGCGCTATCAGCTTCAGGCCAGTCAGGCATGTCGAAGTCGAGGTGATCCTCCTTCATTTCCTTATAGAGCTTCGGATTAACGAGAGCGATGGTCTCCCCCATGTCCATGGCCTGTTCCGCCACGGAGAGGGTCTCCACTGCTGAGAGCCAACAGTCAACCGTCTGAGCCCAGTGGGGATGAGCTGCGGGTGGTGAGCTGGAGAAGCATTCAGACTCCAGCGTTGCCAGAGAGTCTTTCGGCAGGTCTGAGGTGGGGTCGATCACTCCTGCCTCCTTCAACCCCTCGCGAACGTCCTTGTCTTTGAAGTCGGGTCTTCTGGACAGGGCGTCTGGTACCAGCAGCAGCGCTCCCTTGATGTACTCCATTCTCGGGACTCCCACCTCTACCAGATCCATGTACCAGCGCGCCTGTCTGCGGCTAAGCTCTCTGCCAGGTTCCATCAGCCATTCAAGGGGGCGGTGATCACCCTGGATGCGGAAGTTGGTAAAGATGAGGTAATGCCGCCAGGTGACGGTGGTACAGTGGTGTAGAGCACCTAGCTCACGCTCGCCGGTGTGGTAATTCTGCTCGGCGGCTGAGAACTGGCGGCTCTCGTATGCTATCACGCGCAGCCCAAGACCATCTCCATTGTCTTGCATAAGTACTCCCCCAAGAGCGATGCCGCTAGCATCCGTCTGCACCACGAAAGGCGCGGTGCCGTCTGCGGCACCCTTAATGTTGGGCAAGGCGAGCACTGGCGCTGATGTGAGGGCCTTCTTCAGCTCCTCGAAGGCCCACTGCTGCATAGGACCCCACTCCCAGGGTACGTCCGACTTGGTCAACCGGGTGAGGGGCTGAGCGATCTCGGAGAAGCAGTGGATGAACCTGCGGTAATACCCCGCTAGGCCCAAGAACTGCCTGACGTGGGTAACCGTCTCCAGCTCAGGCCAGTCCCTCACTGCAGCCACCTTGTCGTGTTGGGGTCTGCAGCCATCTGCGGAGATACAGTGGCCAAGGAACCGTAAGGATTTCATCAACAGCTGGCACTTGGACCTCTTGAGGAAGACGCCCTTCTCCCTGCATGTCAGGAGCAGTTGTTTGACGTGCTCGTAGTGCTCTGCAGCAGTGTTGCTGAAGACGACCACATCATCGATGAAGATCCGGACAAATGGGAGATGGCCCAAGGCCCGCTGCATCCGTCGCTGGTACTGAGATGGTGAATTCTGCAGCCCCTGCGGCATGACCAACCACTCATATGACCCCATCTGGGTGGTGAAGGCGGTCTTCTCAACATCTCCTGGTGCCATCGGTACTTGCCAGAAGCCATCCACCGCGTCGAACGAAGAGAAGAACTTCGCACCCTGCATCTCGTCGAACATCATCTGGATGTCTGGGAGGGGATACTTGTCCTTAACTGTCTGGCGGTTGAGGAGCCGGTAATCGATCACCAGTCGCAGCTCCTTGGGGTTCCCCGGTTTGGGGACCATCAGACAGGGAGCTGCATAAGGGCTGGAAGAGGGTCGGATGTAGCCCTTGGACAGCAGAGTCTCCACGCGTTCTCGAAGTTGGCGGAGTTCCTCTGCGGACTTCTTGTAGATGCGCTGGCAGGGAGGTCCCTTCTTGCTCAGCTCAGGGTCCAGGTTGATGTTGGCTTCATCTTGGGGGTCATGTCTGAGTCCATCGATGTTCGGTAGAGCAGTCGTCATCTCCTTCTTGTACTCCTCACCCCAGAAGTCCTGAAACTTGAGGGTCCACTCAGGGCTCACTTCTGCATCTTCAGTATCCGCAGCGGGTTCGGCGTTCTCAGAGTCGATAGCCGTGGCTGAAAAGGCAGAAGCGGTATCGTCGGGGGACTTCTCGGCCACCATGAGCCAGGCGGGCTGTATCTCCGGGTCGTCATTGCCGCGTAGCTTCTGCGTCTCCGCATACACCAGGTACTTCTTCAGCTGGGCAGGGGTCAGGAACACCTCATCCACCAATCCCGCGCAGGCCGTGCCCTTCGGAGACTTGTCCCCAGATGCTTTCCCAGGAGAACAGCCTGTGATGGTGACGCGGTCCCCAATCTTGCCACTGCGGGACTTCCTGAGGAAGGAGACGGAGCCATTCCCTTCATAGCCCAGAGTGACAGGAGAGTGACTGCGCAGCCACCTTCCGCCGAGGATGACATCCACCTGTATGCCCAGTGGCAGGATCCGGAGGGCAAGGGCGTTCTCCGTATAGGTGCCCGTGGTGGTGTGCGTGTTAAACTTGGCGTACGCGGTGGCGCCGGTGATCTTCACAGATCCATCCGCCAGGGTGACTCGCATCTCGGAACCGGCCCGTGTTGTGAGGCCACATCGCTTAGCGCTCTGCTCCGAGATGAAGTTGTCAGAGGCCCCCGAGTCAATCAACACCTTGACCGTGTGCCCTCTGAGGGTTGCATAGAATACCAGTAGTAGCGGTCCTTCTTCGTCATGTGCCGCTGCGAGGGTACCCTCGATGTCGGTCTTCCACTGAACTCCCCCATCTGTGCGTATGCTTTTGCACTTGAGGTTGGGGAGGAGGTTGTCCGAGGCCTCGCGGCATTCTTCCAGCGTTTGCCTACACGCGGCGTAGAACTCCTCATCCAGCAAATCAGCATCTTCAGGCGGATGACTGACGAGGTTGTCTGCACTCGCCGTCAGCAGGGTGCCCGCTGAGGTGCATTCGCTCGAGGTGGGGCTGACATGAGTGGTGTCGCTGGTGGTAGGGCTCACATGGGTGGTGTCACTGGTAGTAGGGCTCACATGTGTAGTGCCACTGGTGGTAGGGCTAACATGGGTAGTGCCGCTTACTGTGGGGCTCACGTGGGTAGCGACACTATCGGTGAGACTGCCATGGGTGAGAGGGTCCTCGTCATGCTGAGGGCTGCCAGCAGGGGAGTTGTGGGCGAGTTGGTGGGAGTTCTGGTGGTCGGTTCTCGTCTGAGGGGTCCCAGCTGCTGCCATCTGCTGGGTGAAGCAGAGCGAGTTGACCGAGGACTCCTCTTCCATCACCTCAGGGTCTTCAGCGATGGGGTGGCTGTCGAGGCAGGGTGGCGCTTCATCCGCTTCATGCGTTTTGACGGTGGTCATCTGCTGGGTGAAGCAAAGCGAACTGGGTGCGGAGGTCTCCTCCGCCTCTGAGCAGTAGGGTGAACCTTCGGGGTTTCCTCCCGGAGTGGCCGGCGCGTTATCATGGTGCGAAGATGTGGTCTCTGCTGTGGGCTCGGCCAGTGAGGATGATGGAGGGGATGCTCCCAGGGTGCTGGGACCCAGCTTCCTCATCTTGTACTGGTGTACTGCGTGCAGACTGCACCAGGCACCAGGTAAACCCACATCTCCCGCTGTCCCAGGTATCGTGCCCTCTTCAGTGTCCAGGGTGCAGAGGGATGTCGAAGACCTCGCTGCTGCTCTTCGTGCGCCCTCCTTTTCCCACAGCCTGCTACCTGGGGAAGAGTCTGGACTCGAAGTGGCGATTGCCTTTTGCTGCTCGGCAGGCGACAGCTCTCTCCAAGCCACGTAGAGGTCGTGGGAGCTGGTGTTAGAGGATTCGGGGACTTGCTGGCGACCGTCGTGTGAAAGGAGGTGCCACAATGCTATGCGCTGATGGCCTTCCTTGCGATCTTGAGGTTCGCGGGCAATGCGTATCCTCTCTGCCAGCTGGTTGGCGCGGTTCACGCGTTCCTTTGGCGATCGACTCCCAGAGTGTACGCGGCTGCGGACGCGCTCCGACATTTTATCTACCAGGTCATTGGCAGCCTCTGGGGACTTGCGCAGAGCTCTGCGGACCTTCTGCATGGCGACTTCGAGGGGGAGGGAGTACAGATCTCTCTTCCAGTGCCACGCAGTTAGCCTTTTCCGTGGGTCTGCGAGGTTGGACTGATAGATGGGCAGCGGTAGGACAACACGCGGTCGGGGGCGAAGGTCGCGGGGCTCTCCGCGGTTGTTGCCCATAATGGGGGGTCTGTGCCGGGGGAGTCGCCGTCCCCTCCGACCCTCGATCCTCGCTTGTGTATAAGCGGGACCGTCATCAAGAGGTAGCGACGGCTCATCGAAGGGGGTGCTTCCTGCGAGAGGGTGGCTGGACAAGTCATCCCTCGGCGGCGATGGGGCACCAGCTGAGCGGTAGGTGCGTCGCAAGCGGGTCCCAGAGGTGAAGGCCACACTCTTGGGATGGGGACGTTGGCCCCAAGGGTCTCTGCGTCCTCGGGCGCGACGGGGTTCCACTGGTTCTGACCGCTTCTCCAGGGCGGAGAGGGTCTGATCATCAGGGCAAGCCCTCACTTCCCCGAAGGGCAGGGTCTGGGGCTGGCCGCCGGCCAGTCATTCATCGCTCTCCACCGGGGGAAGGCCGGCGTCACCCTCCACAAGCTCGATGCCCGCAAGGGCCGCCAGGGTCTGGTAGCTCTGCTCGTCCTCACAGGTAGCAAGAGCCAAGACCTCCTCGGAGAACTCCTCTGGGCCGCCATCCACCGAGGAGATGTCCTCCTGCTGCTCGATGGCCCAAACGACGGCGGCTACGTACCCAGGGGAGTTCGCCAGTCGAGCGGGTGCATTGGCCCTCCACTCCTTGAGCTTAGCCTCGTCCGTACAGTTACGGACGATGTGCTCCGCAGAGCCACAGGCGAAGCACCGGCGGACTTTCGGAGCATCAGGGCGGGAGAGGCCAGGTGGTGGTGGCAAAGGAGTCACTGCCGCGGCGACGGTGGTGGCAGGCCCGTTCTCCAGCATGGCAAGAGCTGGGCGGTTCGAAGAGGGGGTACGCCTGTAGAAGGGGGTGCGAGGTGGTGGGTTAGCGAAGGAAACGGCACGGGGAGGACGGTCTTGGGAGCGTCTCTGAGCCGCCTCCGTGTCAATGTCGCTCTCCACCTCCTCAGCAACTTCCCGAATCTTCAACAAGGCGTTGTGGGTGCCGGGGATGTCGTCAGCGACGGCCTTCCTCTCCCACTCTTCTGGTTTGGAGACATCCAAGTGGATGGCTCTCAGGCGCCGCATCACCTTGGGTGCATATTTCAGCCCCCGGCGGTACGTGGAGAGCATCGACAGGTTGGTCATCTCCACGCAATTTGGGACTCTGCCAGCCAAGAAGTTGACGGAGGCCATGCGGGTCTCCAGTCGCGAGAAATACTCCGCCGCGGTCTCGCTCACCGCCTGCTTCAGGGCAATGGCCTCGCCGTGTGCGTTCTCCAGGTAGGCCTGCGTCAGAGAGCACACCGCCAGATCGCTGAAGAACACATCCAGGTCCCCGTAGCGTTGGTGCCAAGCTTGCTCGGACCCAAAGGTCCCCGCCGCGCGCTCCAAGAACTTCCTCTGCTGGTCTTGAAGAGTGTACTCCTTGAAGCTCCACAGAAGACTTGACACACTCGCCTGGTACTCTGATACTGATGGCGTACAACTGGGAGTGGTCAGTGCTTCGATCACGATGGCCTCCTGGAATACCTTCCGCACCATGTGGGAGTAGTGCTCCAGCTGCGTCAGGAGGCCCTCCTTGTCGGCCGATTTTGTGTCGGACGCGGAGCGGGGGAACCTGGTGACGCTCTTGACCAACTTTAGCACCATCTCTTTGGTCTTGTGGCCACTTGTGCTCCAGGCGGACCTCGTCTGGAGATGCTCGCAGGTTAGTGCCCTGCGGCAGACGGACGATGCCTGGAACAAAGGGGGTGGCGCTGGGAGAGAGCACGGGGTTTGCAGCGGCGGCAGAGTGAACGGGGTTCACGGCAGCGGCAGGGTGGACGGAGTTTGCGGCGGCGGAATGGGGAAAACGGGCAGGGGGTGGCGGTCCCGGGGCATGCGCGGGCGGAGGCGCAGGCGCGGGATTTGTGGGGACTGCGGTCGGAGTGGGCGGTAATGCAGGGGCTGACGGTGGTGCGGGGAGTGGAAGAGGTGTATGGAAGGGCAGGGGTGTGGATGGTTGTGCGGCCACCACGCTCATGCTCCGGTACCAATCGGAGTTGCTGACCTCCGACCACGCGGCGAGCCCGTCCTGATCGAAGTTCTGCATCTCCGACTCCCGCGCAGTAGCAGGGATCCACTCCCATACTGGCTGCCCCATGCTGGTAGACCGCACATTGGCCGCGGCTGGGTCCCCCATTGCCATATCCATGACCTCGCGGTCGACCATAAGGACCCAGGTCTCCACACGAGGGGTGGTAAGGGGTAGGGGTGCATGGTGTAGCCGGCCCCCCATGCGCGCATATGCAGTCAGCGGCGCTCCCAGCAGGTGCATGATCCTGAACAAGATGGCGTCGCCCTGCACCCCAGCCCGGCGGCGTTCGTCCCATGGTGGGGAGACGGTTGCCGCGCCTCGCACCCCAGCTGACTGATGCACCCACAATGACCCACCATCGTGGGTGACGAAGAGGGCTCTGACCTCTGGGTACTGAGGGTAGGAGGGCTCTGGTGCGGGATCGTCAGGGGGATCCTGAGGTGGATCACTAGGGGGGCCTGGTGGCGAGTCGCTTGAGCTGGAGTCTCTGGGCTCTGAGTCGGGATTGCCACCGCCGTGCACCACCGTCTCCATCGACTGTCGCCGGCGGGCCACCATCATGTTATGGGGATTTGGCCGGCCCTGAGTGGGAGGTTCGGCGGGAGCGGTCTCAGCGGCGGTCTGAGGCACAGGAGGGGTTACGCTGGCAGCAGCGTCTGCCTCGTGTAGATGTTCCGCCGTCAGGCCCTGTGCGCTGCCCTGAGGGTCGCCTGGTGGGGAGACTCCTGCCGACGTCGTCGCACCAGGCAGCGCGAGTCCTCTCGAGAGCACCGCGGAGATGTCCAGGGCCTGTACTGCCGCTAGGACTTCTCTGCGAATGTGTTCACTTCGGCTGCTCGCGTCCGAGTCAGAGCCGGACCTGTGGGCGGCCCTCCGCCTGCGCTCAGCTCGTGCCTGCGTGCTTCGGCTGCCTCTGGTCCCCGTGCTGGTGCGGCTGATGTCCGTGCCAGAGTCGGGGTCAGAGTGATCAGGTGCGTGGCTTGGACCTGGGAGATGCTTGCCATGTGTCGCAGGACCCGAAGATGCCCTTCGGGAACGCCGACGCCGGCGAGTCTCTGAGGTTGTCGCCACCGCGGGAAGGTGACGCACCAAGAGCTGGGTGCCGCCCAAGACGTTCTGCTGAACCCCGCTGTCAAGGGGTACCTGCAGAGGGTCCGGCAGGGCCGCGGCGCCGATGCTGATGAAGTGCTGCAGCGATGAGGGATCCGCGCCTGAGTCATGAAGCGTGGAGGTGGCTGGCGCCAGCTGATGGGGCTGCTGTGGCTGCT
>LGRX02033436.1:0-83030 GCA_001247695.2 Cymbomonas tetramitiformis
ATGTCGTTGGATGCGACAGTAAAGTAGCTCCAGCGCAGACTTGTAGGGTTTGCAATAGGAGCTTTCACTTTAGCTGTGCGAATAAACAGTATCCGGCGGTGCAGTGTGGCGAATGCAAAGGGGTACTGGCAGAAGATAGGTGCTGCTATTGTAAAAAGGGGGCTTTCGTTACGCGATGCACGGTGTGCGGGATTCGCTACCACCCTAAGTGTCAAGAGGCAAGAGGCCTAAAGAGGGATTTGTTCAACTGCGGTCGCGAGGAATGCGTGGAGGAGCCTGGCGGAGGAATATCGGAGCCCCCTGTCGTGAACATGCACGACACGGAGGCGAAGAAACGACTGGGGGAGCTGCCAGGTCCGAAGACCGCCGTGAGGAAAGCATTAGATTGGAATGCTTTCGATCATGCCCTGACAATAGCATACGATAGATGCTATACAGGGCAAGAAGATGGTGAGCACCTTTTCGAATCACATGTTGGTAGAGCCTATAGTTATGCGTATGGATAATGCCCGAAACCCTGCTTGTGTAAACGGGCATGGTTTTGGTGTGGTATGAATTAGGCGGGCGCGACGTGCTGCCTCCGCCCTCACCCCCTCCGCCAGCACCTGAAGTCTGCTGCTTCATCTGCGAGGAAGACGATGGACGTGGAGTACACAAGTGCTCGCACTGCGGTGACTTCTACCACAACGTCTGCCTTCTAGGCAAAGGCATCGAGGAGCCGAACAATTGTGGTAGACCGGAGTGCATGGCGAAGCGCACGGTCTACCCAACCTCGCAAGCGGAGAAGGACGCTGCGAAAGGACTGCCGCTCTCAAAAGTAGGCGCCCTGCTGCTGGAAGGCGCGCTCAAGCAATGGCCACCGCCCCTTCAAGCGGCCACACCCCCGTGGTTGGTGAGGGGGATGTGGAAGCGCCGTGGGGAGCGGAGCAACCCGCGGACGCTCCCGCCCCCACGAGCACGGAGGTTCTCGCGGCGGGAGAGCCCGCACGTGCGGAGGTGGTCGTGGAGGATGCCGCAATCGCAAAGGGTCCCGCGGCGGGAGAGCCCGCACCGGGGGAGGTGGTGTTGGCTCCGCCCCCAATCACGGGGAGCCCCGCGGCGGGAGAGCCCGCACGTGCGGAGGTGGTCGTGGAGGATGCCGCAATCGCAAAGGGTCCCGCGGCGGGAGAGCCCGCACCGGGGGAGGTGGTGTTGGCTCCGCCCCCAATCACGGGGAGCCCCGCGGCGGGAGAGCCCGCACGTGCGGAGGTGGTCGTGGAGGATGCCGCAATCGCAAAGGGTCCCGCGGCGGGAGAGCCCGCACCGGCGGAGGTGGTGTTGGCTCCGCCCCCAATCACGGGGAGCCCCGCGGCGGGAGAGCCCGCACCTGCGGAGGTGGTGGTGGAGGATGCCGCAATCACAAAGGGTCCCGCGGCGGGAGAGCCCGCACCGGCGGAGGTGGTAGTCGCTCCGCCCCCAATCACGGGGAGCCCCGCGGCGGGAGAGCCCGCACCGGCGGAGGTGGTCGTGAAGGCGCCCGCTGCCGCGGATTGGCCGGGGTGGGCGAAGGCCACGTTGGAGCAACGTGTTGCTTTTTATCCCCGTTGGGTGCATCACCGTGATCTGCCGCGGTTAGCACCGGTGGTGTACGTGGCGGGGGATGGGGTGCATGGGAAGGAGGGGTACATGGAAAAGTCCAAGGGGCGTTTCGAGAGGGGATCCGTCGTGTATCACCAAGGGCAAGTATACAAGGGCGCGTATATTGTGGGGACGATCTTGCACGTGAAAGACCGTGGGTGGTTCACCATATGCGGTGGGCCAATCCACGGCAAATACGCCACCCCGCACCTTACGCACATCTTCAGGATGAACCGGCTCAACCAGGGGAGCACGGATAAGGCCCGTGGTGCCGCCCACTTCAAGACTGAAGAGGGGTCGGACATCGTGTACGAGTGCGCGAGAATCTTCTTCCCGAAGCTCATCAAGCTGCACAAGCACTACGGCTTGGAGAACGGTACGGCATTCTCTTTGTTTGTGTGAATCGGTACTCTTGCGGGGGTGCTGAGCATGCTTGCGGTGAAATTGCTTTTGTCTAAGTGGTAGCCCCCAATTTCTTTTTGACAAGCTCGACGTCCGATTGTGGGCTCTTCACAGGTGTCTCTTTGCCTCCGATCGTGAGGCAATTGACGGCAAAGGATCTTCAGGGTGACATCTTCCCCTCGCCGCACTACACGCAAGATGACTACGTCTTCGTGGACATGCTTGCTCGGTGGGGAGGGGGTGCGGCTGCAGAGCCGCAGGGTGGTGCGTCGGCGATTGCCGTCCCGGCGGTGGACGAGGGCGAGGACGTGGATACCGCCGGCACCCCACCGAGGAAGAAGTTGAGGAGCCAACTCGCGGGAGCCAACTCCCAGGGAAACCCGGCGGAGAGGTCGAGCCTCCCGCGGATACGGCAGCCGGCGGGTAAGGTTGGTAGGGGCTTGAGCTCGGGTGGCGGTGACCCGCAAACTTCAGCAAAGGGTCAAAAAAGGGGGAGATCCTCCTCGGCCTCGGGGCGTGCGTCAACGAGGGGCGCGGCGCCGGCGCCGTCAACCCGCACGGTGGCCCCCCCTCAACCGCTTGTCGCTCTGTCGGAGGTTACCGAGGCGGCCCCACCGGTGAGGGGAATCACGGTGGAGGAGCTAACGGCGGTGTTAGCGAGGCAAGAGGAGGCGAGCCAGAAGATGCTGAAGCAGCAGGAGGCGCACTTCACCCAGCAGCTGAAGCTGTCTGAGGAACGCCAGCAGCGGGCCTTGGAGCGCCAAGTGGCGGACTTCATGGCAAGCCCAGGGGAAGATGCGCCCAGCGCGCCGACAGCCGAGGCACCTCCAACCCTCCCCCCCCAGCAGCAAAGCCCTCAGCAGCAACCTCAGGCGGTGCCTCAGGCGGTGCCGATGCTGCAAGTAGGACAGGAAGCGTCCCAGCCTCCCTTGTTACAGCAAGCCTTCCAACCGCTGCAACCCCAGCCCTTGTTGCTGCAACAACCCCAGACGCAGCAGTTGCAACAGCTCCAGCAGCTCCAGCAGCTGCAGCAGCTCCAGCAGCTTCAGCAGCCCCAGCAGTTGCAACAGCTCCAGCAGCTCCAGCAGCCCCAGCAGTTGCAACAGCTCCAGCAGCTCCAGCAGCCCCAGCAGTTGCAACAGCTCCAGCAGCTCCAGCAGCCCTAGCAGCTCTTGCAGCTCCAGCAGCCCCAGCAGTTGCAACAGCTCCAGCAGCTCCAGCAGCCCCAGCAGTTGCAACAGCTCCAGCAGCTCCAGCAGCTCCAGCAGTTGCAGCAGCTCCAGCAGCTCCAGCAGACCCAGCAGCTGCAACCCCTTCTGCAGCAGTCCCAGCCCACGCTCCTTCAGCAACCACAGGCCCGACAGCTCCAGCAGCTCCAGCAGCTCCAGCAGCTCCAACAGCTCCAGCAGCTCCAGCAACTCCAGCAACAACTCCAGCAGACCCAGCCATTGAATACCTCGGACTTGGGTAGGGCCTCGGGCGTCTCCATAGAGGAGTTGCAGAATTTGAGCCACCTTTGAATTTGAGCACCCGCCACCCGGCAACGGCTAGTGCCCCATGACTCCTGCAACTGCAAATAATATGCGTATCATTAGGGCAAAGTAAAAGTATGTTGTAGTCAGTTTACAGACGAAATTAGCCCCCAACGCCCCGTGAATGTGACCCGATGTGAAATATCATTTCTCGATGCCTAGTAATAACTTCTAGATACTTCTCACAACTTGTAATAACTTCACCGTATCATTTGCATATCTCACGCGCCCACGAGACATGCATTTTCTGTTTTGCAGTCAGTTTACAGACGAAATTAGCTCCCCAACGCCCCGCGAATGTGACCCGATGTGAAATATCACTTCTCGATGCCTAATAATAACTTCTAGATACTTCTCACAACTTGTAATAACTTCACCGTATCATTTGCATATCTCACGCGCCCACGAGACATGCATTTTCTGTTTTGCAGTCAGTTTACAGACGAAATTAGCTCCCCAACGCCCCGCGAATGTGACCCGATGTGAAATATCACTTCTCGATGCCTAGTAATAACTTCTAGATACTTCTCACAACTTCTAATAACTTCCCCGTATCATTTGCACATCTCACGCGCCCGCAAGATATGCAATTTCTGCTTTGCAGCCATTTTACAGACGAAATTAGCTCCCCAGCACCCCGTGAATATGTCCCGATGTGAAATTTTGCTTCTCATTGCCTACGGATGACTTCTAGATACTTCTCACAACTTCTAATAACTTCCCCGTATCATTTGCATATCTCACGCGCCCGCAAGATATGCAATTTCTGCTTTGCAGCCATTTTACAGACGAAATTAGCTCCCCAGCACCCCGTGAATATGTCCCGATGTGAAATTTTGCTTCTCATTGCCTACGGATGACTTCTAGATACTTCTCACAACTTCTAATAACTTCCCCGTATCATTTGCATATCTCACGCGCCCGCAAGATATGCAATGTATGTACGGCAGCCCGTCCGCGACCTGTAAGCAGCCCTGTGGCCACTACAATTATCAAAAATATAAAATATTGCCTCTAGATGATTTCTTTTAACCACTAAGTACTTCTTGAAACTTCTTGCGACTTCTAAATGTCATTTTCATCGATTATGCAATCCGGGCCCACCTAGCCGTGCCACATGCCTCTTGTCCCAGGCTGCCAGGAGAACGGATGTGCAGCGTGCTGCCGAACGCGCCCTTCAAGGACCTGGTGGCTCCAGAGCGTTTACTGGAGCGGGCGCTAATGTGGATATGTCTCAAGTGGCCACCCCATCTGAGGCAAGGAAGGCAGCCGAGGTGGCTGCACATGGGTGGCACGCTAAGCTAACAGTGGAGCATGCAGCAAAGATGGATTATGAGGAGAAAGCAAAGCTGTGCAGGCAAATCGAGATGGAGCACCGGTGGCCGAACCCGATGGATACCGACGAGGCGGCCGAGAAAGGGAGTGTGTTTCGTCTCCCCATTGAATGCCTGTACCACGCGACGGGGTACGAGGCCTGCCGGGATCAAGAGAGGGGCTGGGTGAACGAGATCAAGTCCAGCAGGAAGGAGAACCCGTGGGCCCCTTTCAATGCGGGTCTTGTTGCGATCGACGATGTCAAAACCCGTGCCGAATTCTCCCTGAGAAAAGCTCTCGAGGGAAAATACAGAGGCAAGGTTTTTGGGCACCAGCACTGTTATCAAGCCACCGACGAGTGTCACGAGGAAATCCCGTTGGAGGTAGCTTTCTGGCACTTCGAGAGCAAGATCTACATCGGTCTCACGCCTGACATGATTCGGTTTTTAGGCGAGATGCAGAACCAAATCGACCAGAAGACGAAAGGCAAAGACAACACCCAGTTCATGCAAGGGCTTCGTTCGACCCTTTTCGAAAAGCATGGGGTCGTGTACAGGGTTTACCGAGAAGCGTTGATCTCCGAGTTCGTCGCCGGCGTCCCCGAGGACACCGAACGGGGTACCCCTTATCAACCTGGGTATTACGAGGTCGGAGGGCTGGTGCAAAAAATGGCGGAGTTCGAATCAGAGCATGGATTTTCAGTCCCGGATCCCGAGAAATATCCCAAGGGATTCCAGTACATGGAGAATGTGCAGACGTCTGAGCGCGAGGGAGACCCTGATGCACTCCCTGCGGTAGAGGTGACGGTGAAGACGCTGGACGATGACATCAACGCTCACCTCGATCGGGTCACAAGTTGGTACCCCGTAATGTCTCACTTGAACCAAGCTATGAGGACGCATGTGAAGCAAGTAGCGATGTCCAAGCATTCGGTGTTCGGCGAAACTCAAATCAACCACTACTTCATGCACTGGACAATTGCCAATTTCCGGCCGCAGACGTGGGACCTCTGCGTTAGCATCATGGAGGCTTACAGAAGGTTTGAGCTGAAGACCATGAAAAACCCTTTGGCTTCGAAGACCAAAAAGCGCAAGGCCTCATCTTCGCCCGCTAAGGGACCCGCCAAGAAAGCTGGCAAAAAGGGCACCTCCAACCGACAGGTAAATTACTTTTTACTTCTGCTTCAAACAGTGTTTACACCCCCAAAGCATCCTTTTCTATATTTTAAGACATGCTAAAAATGTTTTTTTTACTTGCAGATGGAAGACGAGGTGCAACGAGGAGGCGGGGACCAAGGAGCGGGCTCGTCTAAAGGGGCAGGCATTTTGGTGGAAGAAGCTCAGTTTCTCCACAATGCCAAATCCATGGGTATGACGTTCTGGATTAACTTGGGCGGCTTGGCGGGGGAGGCGGAGTTCGACAAGGTGGACACGTATCTGCGCCAGATTATCAACAAGGAGTTGTCAGTAAAAGAGGGGGGCCTGATGATAAGCCAGTTCAAGAAGGAACGCATGGTGCAGAAGCACTTGGTGTCCGCGGCGGGATTGCAAACCTGGGACGAATTCAAGAACGAGTTCACCTCCTACTGGAGCTCCCAAGAGAAAATCGAGTCGTTGATCGGCTGCTTACCTTCAACTCAGGGGGGAGCGCGCCGGGGGGGATCTGGGGAAGTTCCGCACGCGATCTTCAATTACGTCGAGAACGCGCGGGCGAATCTCAAAGAAGCGCAGGCGCCAAGCGCGGGGCAAATCCAAGGCTTGCAACAGGTCGAGGTGAAAGTCGACATCAAACTCTATCGGGAGGCGCGGACCGAGGGGCCGGAGCTTAAGGTTCCAGGAGAGGCAGGCCTTGAGGACGACGAGCCCACACATGAGACGAACGTGCCGATGTTCCCTCGTTGGAAGATCGTCAAGGGCAGCATGCGCGATATGAAGGACGTCCCGAGGCTGCCATTCACGGGGACGATCATCGACTGCAATTACGCCCTTGACAAGGAGAAGACTCCCGACGCGATGACCAAGGAGGAGGTGCAACCGTTCCTGGAGTCTTTCAACGCCAAGACCACCGCCCCGGCATGGACAGTCGCTATCTTTTGCGGTTTCGTCCAACAAAGCGATTTCCTGGAGGTGATTGACAATTACTGCTCCGGCCGCGCGGAGCGATTCTTCTGGCACAAGCAGAACGTGAACATGAACCCCAACATGACCGTGCGCTACAATGACGTTGAATGTGGCGTCCTGGGGTACCATGTAAAGAGCGATGCCCAGGGGGAGTCTACTAAAAAGCCGGAGTGGATGTTCAACTTTGATACTGGAGAAGGTGAACGTGTGAGCCGCGCGTCACTTTTGCGCGGCTTCCCGGTTGAGCACCAGATGTTCAAACGCGACAACAAAGCCGTGAATAACCATCAGAAACCCCAAGCTCTGTTGATGGAGCTGATCCAGTGCCACATGCTCGGTGACAATCCGGGCAAGATGGATGAGAACGGCCATCCACTCAACTGGATTCTCGACGCTTGCCGCGGCGTCGGCTCGACGTCCATGGCCGCCATGAGGTGTGGTATGAACGCGATCGGCTTCGACCACGACCAGTTCATGGTCAGCTCTGCGCAGCAACGGCTGATCAATTTCGACAACGAGCCCGATCAGGACGCCGAGACGAAGCCAAAACGGAAGAGCGAACCGACGGCGAAGGGCAAGGAAGCGGCCACTGCCGAATCTGAGGAAGAAGAGAATGATGAAGATGAGGAAGATGAGAATGATGAATAAAATAGTAGGATTTGTCGACCGCCCTGACTGATAGTATCAGTCATGCCTCGACGGTATAGGGTGAAAAGTACTCTACTCGTAAACATTTGAATAAAGAATGATACATGTATGCATATTTCGGTGTTTTCATTGTACGCATACTGCACTTTTCTACCGTGTTGCCTTTATGTATCCCTATTTCGCGCATAAATATCACTAAACCCTGATTTTTTTGAAATATATATAAATCCAAAAATGACATATGATAATATCATTTTCATCGAATAGTGTGTTATCTTATGGTCGCGGTAACGACTTCCGTCCGGATTATCCACCGATGTCGCCGCCCTTTTGGGGTGCTCCACATCGTAAAGCTGAACCGCTTCCTATGTAAGACACGCACACTATCAAAACACTCTTCTAGCAACACATACAATTATTCGTCTCAATCAGCAGTATATATATCAAGGTAAGGTTTGCGCGGAGTCCAAAAATGCAAAAACTTTTCAAAATCTAGATTTTGAGATACGAGCGATTTAAGTTTGCGCTTAAGTATGGTTAAGTATGGGGGTGACCGAGCGGTATCGACCATAACTTTTCATTAACGTGGTCAATTTGATACCTGAAGTGCGCAATATGTACAGGGTGCTCTGGGCAACCTATTTATCAAATAAAAGATTTTTGAAAAGTTTTTGCATTTTTGGACTCCGCGCAAACCTTACCTTGATATATATATATATGTATACAAGGCACACAACAAAAATACAAGGCACACAAAATCCCGGAGTTGTGATGGGTGCACACCTGATTCTCTACGAACCACTTGGCCTGATTACGCGCTCCCTTCCACCCACTGCGTGTGGCGTTATCTTGAGGTGGGGAAGTTCGTGAAAGTCCGTACTTGTCTTGGCAATCATGCAGTAGCTTTCGGCCGATCACTGAATGGTTGAAGTGCGTGGTCATACCACGCAGCTTCGTGAACGCCTCCTTCACACCGTCCGATGTCAAAAACACAAGAACGCAGAGGGCAAGCAGGTGACAGTTGCACTCATGTCCGTCGAAGCACCCCCAACCCGAAATCATGTTGGAAGCACTATCCGATGTGGTAGAGTGAACAAAGTCCTTCACAGTGTCCACTGTGATGGAAGTTTCACCGCTATCAGCACTGCCAAGCTGATCCAGGGTGTACTCACCAACCCCCATGTCTGATAAGCTTTCCTTCGTGGAACGCTCGATTTCCAAGCCCGTGTGACGAACATCGCTAAAAGGTACCGCGGAAAGCAACTTCTCGTGAAGCACCATGCCCTTGTCGATCCAATACACCAGGATTCCGAAGATGGCAATGCCACCTTCGGACCACAAATCACCAGCGATGGAGGGCATGATACCCTCCGCCAAAAGTGCCGCAAGATAGGACTTCACCTTGTTCTTCCCCTCAACGGACAACTTCAAAATGTACTGCGTGACCAACTTGTAGGTGGGAGGGACATAGCTACCATGGAAGATGAACTCGAAGATATCACGAAGCTCGCGGTCAGATTCTCCGATGCTGAGAGGCCTTTTATTCCGAACGATCCAGAGGGCAAACTGCATACACAAACAAACATCAATACCGAAATAAATATTCTAGGAGCGAATACCAACATAATGTCTTCGCTATGTTGACTATGATAAAATCATAGTCAGTCATAGTCAATGAAAAAGGGCTCTTCGCCCAAGCACGGCCAGAGGCGGGGAGCCACCAACCAAGCGTATCACTCGACTCAGGTGGTCAACCTACATTCAAGCATATGCGACACAATGCCATAGTATTTGAGAGGCGCACGTCCATTTTCAATTTTCAATCATATTCACTGCCACGCAGAGGTCATGAGAAAATACCGACATAAGAAAATCTATAGAGAGTGAAGGAAGGAGGTGTGTGTGGGGGGGGAGGCACCTTCTTATGCAACTCGTCACGTTTTTCGTCGGAAATAGGTGGCAACATCGCCTCTATGGTCCCAACTTTGGCGGCGTTGACGCCCCGAGTCTCCTCAGTAGTTGCAGAGTCGGCAGACTCAACCTCGACCATCTTGCAATACAAGTCCTTGTGTATGTGCGCAAGATGAGAGCGTAGGTTGGAAGTGTTCCCACTCCACGTAGGCGAAGAATCCGGTCCACATACTTTGCAGCACAGCGCGAGGACCTTCTCGGGCTGCTCAGGACACAGACGAACTTTGTAGAATGCCCAACACGCTGAGTGAGCCGTCGCATACCCCCGCGTCGGAAATGCATAATGGGTGATAATGACCATTTTTTAAGGTTTATAAAGTCACTAGACCTTGTAAGAGGCAAAATTAGTAAAAAAAAATATTTTTTTATATTTTGAGATTTTTGGAGATTTTTTTCATCTGAACGGGCTGGAAATCGCTGTTTTTGGGCTGTGTTCGCTTAGCGGGTGGTTGTGGGGTATGTAATACCCATGTTTTGAAGGTCTCCAAACCGCACCACGACTTTATTAATGAACGTCGCAATTTTGGATTTTAGAAAAAATATCATAAGAGCTAGTATTTACGAAAAACTCTTGGTTTTGAGCACATATGAGGTGCGGAAGGCTTTGGGGTATGGAGTGGAATGAAAAGTACACATGATGAAGATTTATAGACCACATTGAAACAAATTAATGGTTGAATGCTATTTGTGAAGAACTTTTTCCTACCATATACAAACAAACAATCACTTGTAGCTGTGTCGTTTTGAGTATTTTTCCAGGCACGCTTGGGGGTATGATATATGTGTGATAGATAATGTTGTGCAAATACTCCCAACCTAGTGCTTTTTTCGAAACTTATTATGAATGATTTCTTGCAAATTATGCAAGTGTGCAAATTCAGAATGCATGTGTTACACTAAAAATTGGCAAGGCAATTTAAATATGAAGACAAGGCAAACAAACAAAAGAGAAAATGATATTTACAATGTGTACAATATGTACACTACGCCTAAGACCTAGGAATGCTCAAATTCTGCAACTCCTCTATGGAGACGCCCGAGGCCCTACCCAAGTCCGAGGTATTCAATGGCTGGGTCTGCTGGAGTTGCTGGAGTTGCTGGAGCTGCTGGAGCTGTTGGAGCTGCTGGAGCTGCTGGAGCTGCTGGAGCTGTCGGGCCTGTGGTTGCTGAAGGAGCATGGGCTGGGACTGCTGCATTTGCAAAGTCTGGGGAGCTTGCAGCAGAAGGGGTTGCAGCTGCTGGGTCTGTTGGAGCTGTTGGAGCTGTTGGAGCTGTTGGAGCTGCTGGAGCTGGGGCTTGGGAGCTTGCAGCTGCTGGAGTTGGGGCTGGGGAGCTTGCAGCTGCTGGAGCTGGGGCTGGGGAGCTTGCAGCAGAAGGGGTGCAGCTGCTGGAGCTGCTGGAGCTGCTGGAGCTGCTGGAGCTGTTGGAGCTGCTGGAGCATCGGCACCGCCTGAGGTTGCGGCAAGGGTTGCTGCTCAGGGGTTTGTGCCTGTTCCTGTTGCTCCTGCGTCTGCGGCTCCTGCTGCACGAGCTCAACGAGAGAAGGAACCGCTGCCATGCTCCCTCCCATTGGAGCTCCACAGCTGTCACCGCCCGCTGTCCCCTCCCGCTGTTGTAGCCGCTCCTCGAGTTTTTGTATCTCGAGCTGCAGCTTGAGGTCTGCCAGACGCTTGTGCAGCGTCGCATCCCCTGCACCTGGCAACTGAGTGTCACCAGCAAGTGATGCTGCTGGCATCCCGAGGTGCTGACTCCCTGTTGACTGGCTCCCTGAGCCGTCCGCCACGGAAGTAGTCTGCACCTGGGGGGGGGTCCACAAGTCCACAGGCAGAGGCTGGATCGGCCTCCGAACCTCCTCCCTGGGCAACTTGAGTTGCGGCGATGTGGACACCTCCGGCGACCCAGCAGTGTGCTCACTGCTGACACCCGACCGTGCCCTCTTTGGGGCACGGGGTGTTGGCTCGGGAGCCGGTTCCCACGGGGTGGTCACCAGGCTTGCCGCTCTGCCGGCTGGCCTCCCAGGAGGCTTGTTCCCCACCAGAGGTAGCCTGCTGGTGGGGCGGCTGTCAGCCTTGGGGGCGGGAGGTGCCTTGGGGGCGGGAGGTGCCTTGGGGGCGGAGGCGGGAGGTGCCTTGGGGGCGGAGGCGGAAGATGCCCCCCGTGGCAGCCTCGGGCGGAGAGAGGTTGGGGGTGCCGGTGGAGATTGCGCCTTCCGCTTGTTGAGGGGAGGTTCTGCAGGGGCGGAGAGAGGCAGGGGCTGCATCTCCCCTTCGAACTTCCCCTCACAGCTTTTCGTGTGGTGTATTAGTAGGGCCTCAACCGGGGCAATCGTCAACCCGCGCACGCCCTTCTCCAAAGCAGCCACCGCCTCCAGCAACAGCGTGCCCATGTCCTCGCGATCCGCCTCAACGCTCAGGCTCTTATTCAGGGTGGGCGTCTTGTTGTTCATGCACCCAGCCCTGAATAAAACCAACCTGCGGTTGGGGGGGCCGTGCCCCCATGCGTCTTCCACTGGAGCCACCTCCCATGGGCCGTATACCCACAGGCCATTGCCCGCACGTGCCCCCCGTGGCTTCACCGGACAGCCCGCAATCCAAAACAGGGTGGTGTGCTTCTCATGCACAACCACCCGGCCGAACGCAGTGTCCCCACGCGTGATGTTGCGGAGCGTGAGGCGCGCCTCCAGTTCAGGTCCCACGGCGTGACAGCCCTGGGGACACGCGGCGCTGAACTCCTTCTCCGCAAACAGCGCCGTCAGCCAATACGGCTGGGGAGGGGGAGTTTGGAGTAATAGCCGGGAGTCCACGGGGGTGATCGACACATCCAAGCCGAAAGTACCCTTCACGGGCCAGGTGGTATCCTCCGGCATCGGCACCCCCTTCTTGTCCACGTACAAGTGGGCTGATAGCCGAGCCCAGCCGGAGGACACGTACTCCACCGCACCGTGTATCAGCTTCCCGTTGAAGACGATCACGCTCTTCGCCGGTAGGTGGAGGGTGATCGACTCAATGGACGCCACCCTCGTCTTGTTCGCCGCCAAGTGCGAACCAGGGTACGCCCGAAACTGGTAGCAGTCAGACATGACAAACAGCACCCCGTACGCACCGTGGTCGCGGTGGTTCGCCTGCCTGCCTGCACCGTATTGCGTGATCAATACGGTCTTCGCCATGTTCCCCTGCCGAAGTTCCAGCTCCCCCTTTGCATATAGGGGATTGCCCGACCCCCCCTCGCCTTCCAGACGCTTCAACACCTCCCCACCAATATATTCCACCCGCTTCCCCAGCTCGCTGCCCTCCACGATGTTCCCGATGAGCCGCTTCTCGTCCTTCACCGTGTTCACCTTAACACCATCTTGCTTGAAGCTGGAGAAGTTGTACTTGACGTCCTTGCTCACGTACCCGGCGTGGAACTCCTTGACGAGATCGGCCACGGGAATCGGGTCCTCCAGGTGTCCGCAAAAAAACCCGTTTTCCGCCAGCTGCGCACGCCAGTCCCGGGGACATGCGAAACCCCACTCCGCATCCGCCTCCCCCTCGGGCTGCGCCGCTGCACCCGCGCCCTCCTCCCCCCCCCCACGGCAACAGCACCTCCAGATGCCACACCCTGCGCCTCCTCCGCGTTCTCCATCTCAGGCTGCTCCTCAGTAACAGCTACAAGAACAGCTGCTCCTGCAGCCAAGACAAACTACACTTTTTCACTTTTTTTTTTTCGTTTCGTGCTGTTACTCTTTCCCTCCTAAAAGAATGCGAGCAGAGTATGTCCGGTGGTCGCAAGTAGCCTCACCTTGCAGGTCTTCTGAAGGGCAAGCCGTATCACCTCCAGCTGCCACACCATACTGATCCACCGCGATCTCCATCTCCGGCTGCTCCTCAGCAACAGGAACATGAACAGTTGCTCCTGCAGCCAAAATAACTTATGTGTTTTTCAGTATTTTCAACAGTTTCAAGCTCTTCCTAAAAGAATGCGAGCAGAGACAGTAGGACTGGCGCATGTGCCTGGTCGACTGTATCCTCACCTGCCATGTCTTCTGTTCCAGACAGCTGTGCCACCATCTCCTTCTCCACCTCCGACAAATCGCCAAAGGTTCCGAGCGCTTCTGTCAGGATCGCCTGAGACTTGGCATCCAGAGCAGCACCCGGACCCTGCTGCTCCTCCGCCACCTCGTTGCCATCCTGCCCCCCAGCGTCTTCACCACCAGCCTCCACGATCTCCTGCTGCCCCCCAGCTCCCGCAGCTCCAGCAGCCACAGCTACTGCAGCAACTTGTTCGCCAGCAGCCTGCTCCTCCTCCACGATCTCCTTCTGCCCAGCTGCAGCAACTATTGCAGCCACAGCTTCTGCAAGAACTTCACCATCAGCCTGCTGAACCCCCTCGGTCTCCTGCTGCCCAGCAGCAACTGCAGCTTCAGCAGCCCATCCACGCACAAACCCGCCCCGGTTGCGCTGCTTCAGCTCCTCCATCAGCCCAGCAGGATATTTGCGAGGCCTGCACCTGCTCTGAAACCCACTCTTGCCGTCGCAACCCGAGCGGTGGCACCAGGACTCGTCGGGGTTGTTCTTGAAGCCAAAGGCGCATACCCCATGGAAGCAGCGCTTGCAGTTGCGGCATGCATGCCCGGGTGGTGAGCCATCCACCTTACCCTTGGCGCAAAACAGACAGAAGTCGGCAACCCAACTTCCGCAATGTCCGCATTCCTCGGGGTAGGTTGCGCCCGCACCACATGCCCGGTGAAAGTAAGCCCCACAAACTCGGCAATTCTTGTCCAATACTGGCACCCTTCCAGGAACCTGAGAGTGCGAGCAGTAAGCCACTTGGCAGATATGCGTTGGAAATGTTAGCTGCTTTCTTGACTTGGAGGCTTCTGAAATCTTAGCCCCCTGGTCCACCAAAGCGCTCCCACGCGCTAGCTGCAATCTCTTCGTAGGTTGTTGGGTCCCTGACGACTTAGCATCACCGCGGCGCGACATGTTCAACTATCGATCAGTTCCCAGTTGACACCAGGGGTGTCGTCCAACGACTCTTGATCTATGAAGGTTGTTTGAGCACAAGGATAACACGCCCAATGCTCCGAGTACTCTGTGATAACCCACAAATCGCAATCTGGCCCCCACCAGCAACGCACTTGTGCTTTGTTCTTGTTGCCTCCTAAACAGAATTCACACTCACGCACGAATCGAGGCATACCTAGGTAATTGAACCGTTGCAATTTGAGTCGCGCTTGGTGAACTCTGGTGTGAATGTGAAAAGTTAATGTAAAACCGCCCGTGCGATGAAAGCCCCCCTGTGACTAGGAACATCGCACGGGCGGTTTTTTGTGTAGTCGAAATTGTAAGATGTAATATAAATTCACTATAAATTCACTGAACTGTAAAACCGCCCGTGCGATGAAAGCCCTCCTGTGACTAGGAACATCGCACGGGCGGTTTTTTGTGTAGTCGAAATTGTAAGATGTAATATAAATTCACTATAAATTCACTGAACTGTAAAACCGCCCGTGCGATGAAAGCCCCCCTGTGACTAGGAACATCGCACGGGCGGTTTTTTGTGTAGTCGAAATTGGTTGATGTAACATAAATTCACTATAAATTCACTGAACTGTAAAACCGCCCGTGCGATGAAAGCCCCCCTGTGACTAGGAACATCGCACGGGCGGTTTTTTGTGTAGTCGAAATTGTAAGATGTAACATAAATTCACTATAAATTCACTGAACTGTAAAACCGCCCGTGCGATGAAAGCCCTCCTGTGACTAGGAACATCGCACGGGCGGTTTTTTGTGTTGTTTTTTGGGCAAAAGCAAAAGTTCAGATTGTTTACTTTTTGAAACACTACCTACACAAACATGTAAAGCATAACGGATAATAATGCAAGGCTGCTTATCAGTGGCATACATTAGAAGAGATATATCATGTCTTCAGATGGTTTTCTGCTGGATATTTTGCCTTGGCTGTCTAGCATTGGTGAACAGGCGAAAGATTTCCCAACTGACTATCCTAATGCGGAGGAGAATGTGCAACGCGGGATTGAGCTGAGTAGAGAAATTTCGGAGTTTGCAGCGCATTGGCGTGCTACAGGGGCAGGAAGTGCGGGAACGCCGCTTGCAGACCAGGTCGCGGAGGCGGCTGAGCCAACTTCGACTGCGATCAAACGTCGCGCGAGTAATGTGCAACGCCAAAGGATTTCTCGTTCTAAGAAATGCCTGAGACTGGATTCTACCGCAACATGCGCGGACGCTAGTCGAGCACAAGCTTCCGAGGTAACCGCAGTGGTCCCGCGTGGAAGCCAGTCGTACTGGAATAAGAAGATCGGCGCGGTGTTCCAGAACTCGCCGGGAATTATAGCTGGGGCGTTGGCGAACTACATACGCACACTGAACTCGGATAATCAAAATCTCTTGCGCACGCTTTTGGCCAGCGCAGAGGAGAGCGTTGGACAGATAATGGTGTCAAGTTTTCGGGAATCTTTTTCAGCTTTGGCAACAACCAGAACCAATCAGAACCAGGACACTCAACTGTCTGGGGCTGCAATGGCGTTTGGAGAAGCCGCACGGGGTATGGAGAACAGGATCGCGGATGTATTGTACATTCGACGTCCGGTTGTGGTTACTGGGATAGTGGGGCATCGCAATTTGCTGGATGGCGCGAGCTTGGGGACTGTACAAAGGCTTCGAAGTGGGCTTCTGGAAGGCCTGGTTAGAAAGAATCGAAACTTGGCTAACCAAATGGCAAATGAGCTGTTTATTGCGAAGATCCACGACTTCTGGCTCAGTCCTGGAATAACACGTGTGTCAACTTCCAAGCGGGACGTCCTGAAGCTGAAGCATCCTGACGGGACGACTGAGAAGGCCCCCAAACACTGGTTAGAAATGACACAACTAGAGGTGTACCGCAAGTTCCAGAAGAAGGAGCCTGGCATCAAGATTGGGCTGCGGTGTTTCGAGCAGAACAAACCGAAGCAGGTGCGACGACTCACTAGACGGGACACCATCTCCTGCTGCTGTAGATACCACGAGGATATGAGGTTGGCGGTGACCGCATACCAGCGGGCACACGAGCGTTTGCACTCCAAGTGTGAATGCCCGGACAGGGAGTGCTGTCCTCACACTGGGGGACAGCGTGCCGTCATGTCCAATCGCAAACCACCTCCAGGGTTCCCAGATGTGGTATGTGGACGGGCAGAGGTGACCCGTTCGACTTCAGGGTTTACAGCCTCCCTACTGTGTCCAAGGAGAACTCTGGAATCTGGCGAGCGCGCAGACTTTCACGAGCTGGCTTGTTTGGACCAGTCATGCAAAGACTGCGGGCCGCTGCAGAACCTGAGTTTGTGCGCGACAGAGGTGTCCAACCCGACACCGGTGGAGTGGAACACCTATGAGAGTGCCCTTGTGGGGGTCGACGAGGACGGCAAGAACAAGCACCGAGTTCAATACGTTCAAAAGCGGACCCCGGTGGGCGAGCTCCTCGCAAAGCTGCAGAGTGCACTCCTTGGGCACACGCCTGGAGAGTCTCCCAACTGCGTATGCACGGGGAAGTTTGTGTTGAAAACCCCGGACGGTTGGGGGATAGGCAAGCTGGACGGTGTAGACGGACGGGCATGTCCGTTTCTGAAGCCATACGCCTACCATTGCTTCATGGCACAGCACTCCATGACCATGTTCAATAAGTGTAAAGCGAACTTGCCAATGGATCACACCCTCCTTCTATTTGATTTCAGCGAAAACCATGCCCTCAACATCCCGCGAGCCATCCAATCGTTGCATTGGATTGTGAAGCAAGCTTCACTTTTGTGTTGTGTCATATGGAGACACGCATATGGCCCGGTGGATGGTGTGCAGTCCACGGAGGAGAACCCCATCATTATCAAGGACTACATCTACCTCATCGGCGACGACATGCCACATAGCCATCGCTCCATCCAACACATGCGCATGCTTATTGTGAAGGACTATTTCATCAAGAGAGGCATCCCGCTGCCGAAATTTGTACACGAGTGGGCGGATGGGAGCGCGGTGCAGAACAAGTGCGGAACGGCATTTGCGGACGTCGTGGAGAGCGGCCGCCCGATGTGCGCGGAGTGGGTGAGAGGGCTTGGGATCCCATGCCAGCGCAACTTATTTGAGACGGCCCACGCACGAGGCGAGCAAGATGCAATGGGGGTGATTGTCAAGCATGAGGCGAGTCTGGCGGTGATGGCTACCCCGGACAAGTGGTATGGCGGAATAACATGCGCCAGGCATTTATGGGAGTTTTGTATTGAAAGGTTGCAAGACCCTAAGGACACGACATGGTCCCGAGGCTCACAGTTTTGCAAGCGGTTCTTTTTCCTAGTGGAAAAAGGCGACGTGGATGAATCGGGTCCGGTTTTTGACACGGTCGACCGAACCCTCCGGTTGCACTCCGTGCGCGCGGGGGTTGGACTGCTGGTGGGTTTGAAGCGGGACCGGCAGTGCTATTGTGAGTACTGTTATGCGCAGTGCGAGCGGGCGCACCCGGATAGTGCGGGGTGCCACTACAAGAGCCATGTGGACGAGTGGGTGCCGTTCACTTTGACGGTGAAAGAGGCAACGCAAGCCCGGCAAACACGACGTCAAGCGGCGGAGGCCGCGCATGAGATGGGCGTGATGGTTGCGCGGGGGAGCATTTTTGCACGGCCATCTGGGGGAGATGACTTGCACTCCTACTATTTAGTGAAGGCGCTTGGTGGAGTGCAAGTGGTTGAAGATCCGGCGGGGATGAAGGACGATTACTACAGCCCGGCGGGGGAAGGGGTGTATGCAACGTGTGGGGAATATGTTGTGGAAGGCCGCTTCTTGGAATGGCGTGATGAAGAGACGTGCACGGAGTACTTTGTGGACACTAGTAAAAAATGCCTTACATATTCCCACCACATTGCGTGTGTAGATGTGATCATGACCAAACGCAGAATAGGAAGGAAAGATTATTATCATCTATCCGATGCGGAGCATCAACGCATCCTAGGATTGCTATTTTGATCACCTCCCGTGCCTCTCTCGTGCCTCTTGTGCGTCAAGAAAATAGGCGGACGGTTAAGGTGTGACATACATTTTTTTTAAGCAAATTATTGTTTTGCCTTATTTCAAAAACTGGTTGTGCCTTAGAATTGTGGCCTTAAAGGGTTAATTAAGCTCCAAACCTGAAAAATGCATCATTACACCAAGGGCATAAGGCATTATTATCAAAAATATATCTGAAATTATGAAAATTAGCCGAAAAGAGCCCGAAACATACGAGTTATCGGGCAAATGAAGATCATTTCTTCATTCAAACAAATTGTTGTGCCTTAGATAGGTTGTGGTGAGGTAAGGCAACCTTCAAATCGTCGCAAAGATGACATTAAACCGTAGGCGGAAGGCTATTTGAGCCAAAATAGGCCTAAAATGCGGGAACCCTACATTCTGGGAAAACCAGAAGACGCGTCTTCTGAACGTCTTCTGAACATCTTCTGAACGTCTTCTGAGACGTCTTCTGGGTCCAGAAGACATCCAGAAGACGTCCAGAAGACGTCTTCGGCGCGTCTTCTAATGTCTACCATCTTCTGGTTTCCAGAAGACGTGCAGAAGATCTTCCGGGAAGACATCCAGAAGTTATCTTCTGGACGTCTTCTACATGTCTTTTGAATCCCGGAAGACGTCTTCTTGATATCTTTTGGGCGTCTTCTGTACATCTTCCCCGAAGATCTTCTGGACGTCTTCTGAAACTCAGAAGATGGTAGACATTAGAAGACGCGTAGAAGACGTCTTCTGGATGTCTTCTAGATATCTTCTGGAACCCAGAAGACATCTAGAAGACATCTTCCGGAATTCAGAAGATGTACAGAAGTCATGCAGAAGACGTTCAGAAGATATCTTCTGAACGCCTTCTGCATGTCTAATAAATTTCAACATTCGTATACGCATTCGCGAGGAATATTTTTAGGCTGAAATAAGCTTGCAAGAAGGATGAGTGCAAACAAGATGTATGGCATAATACACTTCTCGCCATCCTTAACAAACATATTCTCAACGTTTGATACACGACAAGAGATGATTTATTTGTGTGGAAGGCTAAGATGCTTTGGAGACTAAAATTGCTTTAACAATATTACTTTTCAATCAAGAACCTAATCATAAGGAGGGCCACACATATTATTATCCTAACTAGCTAAGTGTCTAGAACTACTTCACATTCATGTTCTAAACAACTAGTCTAATTACCTAGAAACGATGTTCATCTAACATGCACACATGGCATAGGTCTTGGACCACGCAAAAACATGGGTTTTCCATTCGCTCGTTTTTAACCGATCTGAAAAACAACGCACACCAAATTACCAACACTTAGTAGAGTGAAAACACACAATGAATACAAGCACAAATTCCTAGGAAGGGTAAGGTAAGTACCTTTACTCTTCTAGTTGTGGGCGATGGGCTGAAAATGCGCTTTTCCCACTTGCTCATTTTCAGCCAATCTGAAAAACAAAGCGCAACTCAAAACCAAAGGTTAGTAAAGCGGAAAAACACAACGCATAAAGGCAGTATTTTTTAGGTGTGACACTAGGGGATGATAGAGCAAATACCTTTATTTGTGGTGTTGAGGTTGGGCTGAAAAATTACCTTTTGGACTAGGTCATTTTCAGCCGATCTGAAAAACAAAGCGCAACGCAAAACCAAAGGTTAGTAAAGCGCAAAAATAGTACGAGACGAAATACAAGATTACCGAAGGAAAACAAAAAGGCCTAGTGGTGTGAGTTGGAATCGAACCAACATCATCTCGTCCAAAGGACGAGCGAGAACACATGTCTCGTTCACACCTCAATTAGACGCTAAGCACGCCGAAGTGCGCGTAAAAAAACCAAGGCACGAAAAGCACCCGCAATCACTATTGAAGTATTGCGTTGTGCAACGTTTTTCTGTTAGACGAACTATTTTAAAAGGACCACTTCACCCAGCAGCAGTCCGCGGAAAACGAGGCTGCGGTGGAATTGAGTTGGATGCAGGTGTAAAAGTGGTAGATGCAAATTTCACTTCAACGTTAAATAAAATTCAAACTCGAACGGTCATGTCGATGTGCGGTGCGGTGCTCGTGCTCACTCCCCTGCGCTGGGCCTGACGATGCGATGCGATGCTAATGCTAGCTGACGATGACGCCTGACCACGACCGCGACCACACGCCAGCGCCACACCAGCGCAGCGCAGCGCTGGCAGATTTTCCGGGTTTGCTATCCGCGGTATCGTGCAGTCATCACGTCTCACGCGACTCACTGCGCGCGTGATCGACTGTTCGACCGTTGCTAGGAGGGATGGTGCTCTAAAACAAGAGCAGTTTCTTCTACCAAATTCGTCGGCCGTTTTAACTTAGTAACTTGGTACGTTTGCCCCTCTCCCGAACAAACCACTTGTTTTTTTGCACTTCTACCTACACCACACAATTATGCCCAGTATTGTGCACCTTATATGTTTTTTTGTTTTTTCGCGATTTTTAAAGCTTTTTTCAAAAAAAAACAAAAAGACATACGGAAGACCCCCCAGATATCTTCTGTGCATCTTGTTACCCTCCAGAGATGTCTTTGAGGAAGACATGTCTTCTGGAAATCTGCAACTTGTAGAAGTTCCACAAAACGTCTTAACACCCCTCTTCGGGGCGTCTTCCTCATTTTTTTGACGATCTTCTACGCGTCTTCTAATGTCTACCTAGGCTAGGTAGACATTAGAAGACGCGTAGAAGATCGTCAAAAAAATGAGGAAGACGCCCCGAAGAGGGGTGTTAAGACGTTGACGGGAACTTCTACAAGTTGCAGATTTCCAGAAGACATGTCTTCCTCAAAGACATCTCTAAGACAACCGGAAGATGTACAGAAGATATCTGGGGTATCTTCCGCAAGCACAGTCAAGAAGACGTCCGGAAGATGTCAAAAAATGTCTTCCGCGTGTCTTCTGTGTGTCTTCCGCGTGTCTTCCGCGTGTCTTCCGCACCTCTTCTGGGTTCAGGAAGACATATATTTCCCGAAGGCGTCTGGAAGATGTACAGAAGGTATCTGGGGTATCTTCCGCAAGCACAGTCAAGAAGACGTCCGGAAGATGTCGGGAGATGTCTTCCGCGTGTCTTCTGAGTGACTTCTGAACGTCTTCTGAGTGTTTGTCTTCAGGATGCCCTCCGCACTACCTTGGCCAAGTGTCCTTTGTATAGGAGATAGAATGGCAAGTAAACGTGCCGCGCATCTCCAAAAGGGGGAAGCGCCCCCAAAGACCAAAATGTCGTCCTTCAAACGAGCGATGCTCACTAACCCCCCCCCCGAATCCGCGGCGGAGGTCTTCCGTCAATCCAAGCCGGAGGTCTTGAAGGGGAAGATGGCAGCGGTGCACGATTGGTTGTCTACGGTGTCGCCATCCCGCGAGCTGGATCATGAGATGACGGCATGGCTCGGGGAATCCGTCTACATTCATGAGCATTCCCCTGCAACAAGGTGCTTGCTTGTCTCCATAACCCACATGCATCTATCATGCACATTTATGCAGTTTGAAATGCATACAACCGAAGATGTGTGGAGCATCTTCTGCGCAACTTCCGGACGTCTTCCACGTGTCTTCTATGAACTCACCATCACAATGTTTTCGCAGGGCTGAAGATCACGAGGACGCGGTTCGTATTTGCGTGCCGCGTCAAAGCAACCGGCCACCTTTCGGCTTAGCCGAGCCCACTAATGTGCTTTTCTCGGTTCAAGAGTTTTTTGGCTATGTGCAAGCAATTTCAGACTTGCATGAACCGGGCTTTAAGGAGCATACGTGGGAGGACATTTTCTCCGATCCATTGGACTTGGCCGATGATCCGGGCACGGTGCACTTTCGACAACATAAGTGGCTCCTTGAGCCTCCCATTGGCGTCAACCTCCAAGGAATGGTGTTGAAGATACGGGATGCAATCGCATCGGGCGAACCATATCATCGTCCTCCGGAGCTTGTGAGTGATGGGGATAGGCGGATGAATCCGCAAAGGCTTTCACCTTCACCTCCGGCCCCGATGGATGAAGTTGTGGACATGACCTATACCGAAGTCCATGAGCCCGAGGACCCTCCCCCGGAGATGCCAACACGAAGGTGCGAACCGGTTGCCACGGCATGCCCGTATCTCCATGAAAGATGTATGCCTGCACGCTCCATCGGAAGTCGTTCCGAAGACGTTCCGAGCGTCTTCTGCGCATCTTCCGGGCTCATGGACTTCGGTAAATCTAACGTAGAGCAAAATGACAATAGCAGAATCTGAAATCAAGCATTCCAAAACTGAAATCTGAAATCCACCGTAGAGCAAAATCAGCCAAAACTGAAAATCGGAAATCTAATATGGAGCAAAATGACACATATAAAAATCTGAAATTGGTTTGTAAAATCTGAAATCAAGCATTCAAAAAACTGAAACCTGAAATCTAACGTAGAGCAAAATCAGCCAAAATTGAAATTTGGAAAATCTAACATAGAGCAAAATGACAAATGCAAAAGTCTGAAATGGAGCATTCCAAAAACTGAAAACTGACATCCAACATAGAGCCAAATTAGCCAAAATCGAAAATCGGAAATCTAACGTAGAGCAAAATGACGAATGTAAAAAATCTGAAATCAAGCATTCCAAAAACTGAAATCAGAAAACTAACGTAGATCAAAATTAGCTGAGATTGAAATTTTGGAAATCTAACGTAGAGCAAAATGACATATGTAAAATTGCACTTTCGCATTTTCCCTTCAATTTCAACAAATGCACACAATCTTGATTATTGCTAATTAATTACAAATGGTCATCACAAATCACAATGGTCAAATGGGGGCAAGGCCATAAGAAGATGTTGCGTCCGAACGGCACGAACACCGGACCGAAGATGCTCAAGTGTCACGAAGGCGTTGAAAATGCTACAAGCGGGCATCATGAGCGTGCTAGCGTCTTGGGATAGAGACGAGGGCTACTCGAAAAACATGCTTGAAGACTTGATCGGGCAGTTGACGGTCATAACGAGAGAGCTCACTTCGGAGCTTGTAGACTGTAAGGTACGGAAGACATCTGGAAGACATCCCGAATACGTTCCGAGTACATTCCAAACGTCTTCCTTAATTACCTTTTATTTGGTGATTTTGCAGGATGTTCCTAAGCTTCAAAATCTGGTGGATGAGTTCTTCAAGTCACTCGAGCGCGATGGCTCACCTGACTGGCTGGTCATCAACACGCATTTGCTTTCCCACTTCCCCGACCAACTCCTCATGTATGGTCCAATACGGGGGACATGGATGTACGTGTTCGAATCATTCAACGGGAAGATTCGAAGGTGGGTGAAGAACAATGCATATCCGGTTCAGAGTGTTATGCAAGGCTTCGGGCGGTACCGGATGGTACATGTGGTGCGAGGGTTAATCTTGGTACTTCGTCGCCGGCGGGAGGCAACCACCAATCCCACCCGGCCACCCGTGCTCCGGTTCTTGACCACCGCACCGTTGAGGGCGCCGAACACCGTGGTTTTGGGAACACAAGGCAAGCGCCATGTACTCTCCCGCGCTGAAACGAAAGCGCTGGAGCTGTGGATGCATGGCAACGTGCCCCAACCAATACCGCAAGTTGAAGGCAAAATTCGACGACTACGTCACCTACTGCAAGAGGTAAGTAAGAAATGAAACCCATAAGGTGCCTGGAAGACGTTTCATATATCTTCTAGGCATCTTCCACACGTCTTTGGTAAATACATGTCCTGACACTGTGCACGTATACATTCGCAGGGAAAGCCATATGGTTCGGAGACGTATTGGCGCACATGCCGGAGGGTCTCGCCTGATGGATGTGCCGCTGCATATGCACGGTAGCGACCCCAAGGTCTGGCTGGGGAGACCATTCACGGAGAATGAAGCGGCACTCGTCGAAGGGCCTCCTCGCGTGTGTCAATCTTTCGGCTCGGTCGTGGTTCGAGGAGTTTGCTATCGCACGGCAGCTCAGGACAAGACGAAGAAAACTTGTCAACGTTACTTCCGAGCCTTTTTCTCTGGAGAAACATCAAAGGCCCGAGGAAATCGAGACTGACCGGTGCGTCCGTGCATTACGTTTTGGTGAATGTGCGCAGAATATGTACCGAATGTCTTCTGCGTGTCTTCTCGACGTCTTCGGGGATTCTTACTATAGAGTATTGTGGCTCCAACTCGCAGGTACGCCATGGTCGATAGCATCTACAAGGTCGACTTGGCCGCGAAAGAGTACATTCTTGTGAAGGGAAAGTGGTTCCCTGAATTCAACCAAGCGACGACAAAACGGTTTGCCAAGCTAAACTCGAAGTACGGGCCGGACAATACCGCAAAGGTGGTGTACACATACGACCCGGATGATCCCGAGACACCTTGGGACACTACTGATCCATTCATCCTGGCGGCTCAAATTGAGCACCAAGTTGTAATCAAGAAACATCCTGTGATGAAGACGGCGGTGATATTTGATTTAAAGGCTGACTTTTTCGAGTGCATCGACGATGATGGTTCACGACCGAAAGGTGCAAGACGCAAGAGGCGATCATGATAATACGCCGGGCATCGTACTTAGTGGTCTGTATGTTGAATAGATGCAATCGTACATGTATGTGTAGATAGACCTATCAATTAACTTAGCCGTATATTATGTATCATAGCAACAGAGCATGATGACAACCCTGAAGCTGTTAGGAAGATACCTGGAATGTCTTCCGCATGTCTTCCGTGCGCCTTCTGAATGTCTTCTGTGATTACGCGACTAGTGTACGTGTGGTATGAAGTGCTGGACTTTAGGTTCAGGGTTATTATTATGGGCTCTGATAGCCCCTAGCCTGACCCGTCTCTGATCGGAACCGTGACTCCGCTAGTAGCTAGGATGACAGTACAGTAGTACTGTACTGTCAGTCATCACTTCGTATTATCCGGGTTTCCGAGATGCATGATAAAAGCACTCGGCCGGACTGATTATGGGAGCTTAGCCAGTTTTACCCGAGCGGAACACCTGTTCTCGCAGGTTATGCGCGTCACCACTTCCCTAGTAATTCTGATGGCACAGCGCCAAGCTGTTGCCATGATTGGCTAAGTTTTGACACAGAGATGGGGTGGGCGCCCCCTTAGGCAGTAGCTTTCTCTTCGCAGTATGGCCTCCTTTTGAAGTGGAGATCAGTTTTTCAGCATTTATTCGGCAGAGTATCGTCGCTGAGTATGGTTATGTTTTACGTTCCGTTTGATCAGCGGGCAGGACACTCCGCGTTTTGTGGGTCGCTCCCACGATTAGCCACTCGGCTCATGACCTGCTTGATTATGTTATTGTTTGCTGAGACTCCTGCAGGAATTGGCCGCTGCGGGATTATTCACTATTGTCGCACCGCTAGCCCGCAATCCCATCTCACTGTCATTTTTGAGATGGAGACAACGCCAAGACCACGTACACGCGCTAGAGCGCGTAAATTAGCGACTATTTTCGATGATGTTGGGGCATTAAATTCGGCTACCCCTACAACGCCGCATTTGGATTCGGCTAACGAGTCGGCTGCGGCTGCGACGCTCGTTCAGCGGTTGCGGAAAGATTCTTTCGATGTTCAGTGCGCGAAGACGGCAGCGACCAAAGTTTTGGGGGACAAAACAGCAAAGTTTCATGGCAGTGAATCATCGGCTTCGGACATTTTTTCACAGCTGATTTCCGAAATTCAGCAGCTCTTCACGCTGCAGTCGCAGGCAATTGCACCCCTGTTTGAGCTGACTGACGCTGATGTTCCTGTCATGCCCACTGCCAATGAGCTGCTGTACTCTGTGCTGTTGCTGCTGACCGCGCCAGGGTCTCCTGCCCGTAATTGGGTAGAGGCTTCTGGGGCTGATGTTCCTGCTGATGGCAAACGTGCCACCCTCGAGGTGGTGCGTATGCTCGCTGATGATTCGACTCCGTTCGAGTCTCTGACTGAGCTGCTTGAAGTGAGAATCTCGGACGAGAGTGACCCTGACTCGAGCATTCGTCTTTTTAACAGTTGTCTTCGGGATGCACAGCGTCTGCAGACGCTGCCCGAAGACGCTGTTAAAAGGCAATTCCTCTCTGCCCTGTCTGGACCGGCTTACGCCACGCTGGTTGACTCGTTTGCTCGAGCTGACCAGCGTGCGGCTGTAAGTCTGCTCACCCTGCAGGCGCGCGTGCGCGAGCAGTACCGCTGCGGGCGGCTCTCGGGCAAGCGCACTGCGGCGCGCCCCATGTCCGTGGCATCTTGCACCACTGACACTGGCCTGGCTTCGGCCATCGAGCGGCTCGGTTCTTAGTTGGTCAAGTTGCAGCGGGACGTGGATTCCCTTAAGAAGGGTGGCTCCAAGCCACCTCATGGGAAACACGCTCCGCGCGGCTTCCACCGTCCTGGAGTGCAACCGCTTGCTCATTCCGCCTCTTCGGAGGTGGCTTTTGACAAGCGGTCTGGCACCTTTGTCCCAACGTGCAGGCACGAAAAGTGCCGCGCCGTTGGGTCGAAGCATTGGCTGAGTGAGTGTCCTCACAAGGACACTCACCCAATGACCATCTCGGCATCTTACTGCCAAGCCGTCGAGTCTTATGACTCCGACGTGCTTGCCCTTCGTTTTCAGCGGTACTATGACGCTGGGGATGAGGGGTCCATTGAGCACTTGTGTGCTCTTGTGGGGCAGCCTGAAATCTGTGAGCTGTCTGCGCATTCCTTTGCTCCAGAGCCTACGGCTCTGCAGCAGTTCAAGGATGCTGCTGCCTCTGCTGAGACTGCACCTGCTGAGCATCTTTCCATTGGCCGGGTTGCATTTGCTGAGGTCAGCGGTCCGCTTGCTGGTGGTGTCGCTGAGCCGGCTGCCAGCAAGCAGCTGCTGCCGAAGGCCTCTGCGCCCGTGCATGGTAAGCCGATTGACTTGCATGGGGTCAGCAGTGCCGCCTTTGTGCCGCCGTCTGCCTCTTTGGCTCTCGGCCCGATGGCTTCTGCTGACAGTTCATTCAAAACATTCAACACTATACACCCTGACTGGTTTGACATTGACCCTGAGCCTGTTGAGGTGTGTGATTCCGATGACGACGGGGAGGGCTCCAACTACCCTCCCGGTGTCTGTCTGACTGAGATTGAGGGGGGTGCACCGCCGACGGCTGCGGCATTTCGGCGGTTCGGCGTTCCCAGAGGCTCCAGGCCATTTGGCATCAGTGAATTTACTCTCAGTCTCTTCATGGTGGCTACATTTCTCTTCAGTGCTACGGCGATGCCGACACTCGTGGTCAGCGGTGGTGTCAGGGGCCTGGTTGAGCCCGGAGCCACTTACGACCACGGTGCGGTTCATCTCGGTGGTGCATTGCTGGATTCTCCTTGCCCGACTGTGGTTACCGCTGGTTCGTCATTGCCGCCGCGGGATGTGGCACAACTCTTTTCTCAATCGACCTCAGCGGCTTTGGAATCTGATGGTTTTGCCGCTCTACTTTGGGATCCGCCTGACCCACTTGGGTCTGGTGGTGTCAGTTCTTACAAATTCTCTTCTCAATTGACTTCGGATGTTTTTCTTGCTTGGAATCCGTCTGCTGAACTCGGCTATGCCGACCAGCTTTACAGTGGCTGAGTCTGCTTGTTTCAAACCCTGGAGGTGTGATTAGCCTTAGCCGCAGTGGTGGGCTGTGCCGGGACAAGTCCCCGGGCACCCAGCTAGAAGTATATCTGTTTCCAGTGAATGCTGTTTGTTATCTGCTTACTTAGCTCCGCTTGCCTAGCCCTATTAGCTACGTCACAGCTCCGGGTGGTGTGCTGGACTTTAGGTTCAGGGTTATTATTATGGGCTCTGATAGCCCCTAGCCTGACCCGTCTCTGATCGGAACCGTGACTCCGCTAGTAGCTAGGATGACAGTACAGTAGTACTGTACTGTCAGTCATCACTTCGTATTATCCGGGTTTCCGAGATGCATGATAAAAGCACTCGGCCGGACTGATTATGGGAGCTTAGCCAGTTTTACCCGAGCGGAACACCTGTTCTCGCATGAAGTAGCTATGTGGCCAAATTGCATAATCATCACATATGTGTCGACAACACATGTCAGAATGTATTCTGGCCCAGAAGACATTCGGAACATCTTCCGGGTATCTCCCGGGAAGACTACCCTTTGCATGTCTTCCGGGAAGATGTCTTCCGAGATCCGGAAGACATTCCGCACATCTTCGGCACGTCTTCCCCGAAGAGTGTCTTCTGGTTTCCAGAAGACGTTCCCGTCAGAAGACGTCTTCTGGAAACCAGAAGACATCATTTCTACGAAGACGTCTATAAGACGTTCAGAAGACGTCTTCTAGACGTCTTCTGATTTTCCCAGAATGTAGGGGAAACAGCCCGAAAACAGCGGTTTTCGGGCCATATTTCTCAAAAAATGAAAAAAAAAATCAAGAACCATATTTTGTGTGACACTTGGATATGTTGTGGTGGGGTAAGGCAACCTTCAAATCGTCGCAAAGATGACATTAAACCGTAGGCGTAAGGCTATTTGAGCCGAAATAGGTCTAAAATGCGGAAAACAGCCCGAAAACAGCGGTTTCGGGCCATATTTCTCAAAAAATGAAAACAATTTCAAGAACCATATTTTGTGTGACACTTGGATATGTTGTGGTGGGATGAGACAACCTTCAAAACTTCGCAAACATAACATTAAACCGTAGGCGTAAGGCTATTTGAGCCAAAATAGGCCTAAAATGCGGAAAACAGCCCGAAAACAGCGGTTTTCGGGCCATATTTCTCAAAAAATGAAAATAATTTCAAGAACCATATTTTGTGTGACACTTGGATATGTTGTAATGGGGTAAGGCAACCTTCAAAACGTCGCAAACATGACATTAAACCGTAGGCGTAAGGCTATTTGAGCCGAAATATGCCTAAAATGCAGAAAACAGCCCGAAAACAGCGGTTTTCGGGCCATATTTCTCAAAAAATAAAAATAATTTCAAGAACCAACTTTTGTGTGACACTTGGATATGTTCTAATGGGGTAAGGCAACCTTCAAAACTTCGCAAACATGACATTAAACCGTAGGCGTTAGGCTATTTGAGCCGAAATATGCCTAAAATTCAGAAAACAGCCCGAAAACAGCGGTTTTCGGGCCACATTTCTCAAAAAATAAAAATAATTTCAAGAACCAACTTTTGTGTGACACTTGGATATGTTCTAATGGGGTAAGGCGACCTTCAAAACTTCGCAAACATGACATTAAACCGTAGGCGTTAGGCTATTTGAGCCAAAATAGGCCTAAAATGCAGAAAACAGCCCGAAAACAGCGGTTTTCGGGCCATATTTCTCACCAAAAAAAAAATTCAAAAACCAACTTTTTTCGTTGTCTTAGAATTGATCCCTTAATTTCTAGTGACTTTCAAAAGTTCCTATCGTTGAATTATGCATGTGACCACTTTGTGACGGCATAGGGAAATGCGACGGCTCTGCTTTGCGTTTCCCCCCCTTGCCCTCCACCCAGTTCTCGTCCAGTGTGCTGGCATCTTTATCTGTGAATTTGTATACACAACGAAAGACCGGAATGCAGTGAGAACGTGGGCCGAAGACAGCGAAGTTCAAACGCAAGAAAACACAACGAAGAACGAACGAACGAAGAAGCACAACGGGCGAAATGTGTAACACACGCACTTCCAGATGCACCTGAAGCACTTTGTTGTTCTGAAGGAGTCTTCCGTTTTTTGTTGGCCCTATTATTCTGCGCATCAACCCGGGATCGTTCTTCCTTGTCCTTGCGGAAAGCTGCTATCTCCTGTTCGTGTCCGGCGAGATTCTCGATGGGCTCCCATGTGTCCTCGTTATCAGTGAAACCCTCCCAACCTATGAGCCACACAGGTTTACCTTTCCTTACTGCTTCCGCGTTTATCTCACGGACGGAGAAGACAGTGTCGTCGTTGCCCGTGAGGTCGTAAGGGTTTTTCTGAGTTCGTTTCACAGGGCCTTGACCCTGCGCGTGCAGAACCACGTCGGCGTCACTGGTCTTTCTGCGCTTGGCACCTTTGCCACGAGGCATCTTTACTCAACGAATTTCGAAACAGTCGGTACGTAGATTAGCGATGAATGGGATTAAAATGCTCACAGATTATATTTTTTATACGAATTCCTCGCTCGCCCCTACTTTGCTATTCCGAAGTCTGCACCAATAATATGAAGTTTTGGAATCATCTTGGGATCGATGAATAACGGTTGTTAATTGGTTGGATCGATGTGGTTTAGAATGGTACCTATCGTGATAGCTCAAGATCACGTTGATCCGTCAAAGTGGTTATCGTACTTATCGATTACTGCCATTCACATGAGGTGTCGATTAATCAAATAACAAAATCGCGTCGAACCTATCGAGTGACGAGGACAATTCCGGTGAACCTGTCGAGCGACGACGACAGTTTTGTGAACCTGTCGAGCGACAACGACAATTTTGCGAACCTGTCGAACGACAACGACAGTTTTGCGAACTTATCGAAAGATAACGATATTTACGATAAGTCATTTGAACATATCGAACGACGACGATAACTCCGATTAATCGATTAATCGGAGTTATCGAACTATCGATACCGGGCCTTGGCCGGCATGCGCACAGCCGCTTATGGTGAATCGCTTTAGGGTATTGTCAAGACATTTGCCCACGCGATCGGTGCACAAATGCCACGGGACAATTTGCATACGTTGGGTACATCGTGATGTGCCCAAGGCCGGGTACGTAGTGGACATGGGTGGCAAGTTAGCCACCCAGGCTGCCGCACAACATATACCCTGCACTCCGGCAAACGGCGGTCGGGAAAATCTCAACCGAATACCCGCTGATGGATATTCCACAGGAAACTGTGAGGGTGATGCCGTCCACACTCGGTGATGAGGAAGGTCATGAGCGCAAGCCATAATAATGTATTACCTGTGCGTGGAACGCTCACCAAAAACACACGAAGAAAACTGGTCAGCAATCACACAGATAGTGGACTGAAACGGCCTGCACTGTTGACACAAGCCAAAATCCAGACAACCAAATTATCACAAGCGCAAAGGGCTCTTTATCCTCCTCTGTCACTGAACACGTTTTATGGGTTTTATGTGTAGCCAAGAGATAATATGCAAGCCTACAACCACCCGTGGGCACTGCATGGGTGATGAGTTGCTGCTGGCAAAATTGCCAATTTCCCTGTCGAAACACGTAAAAATAAGCAACACTTGGAATGCTCAGTTGATGTTATAAAAATCACTGAAAAGCACCCGTGTCGCAGAAACCTATCCGAATTATGAATGCATGTTAATTCACTGCACGTGTGGGGCGTATCAACCTCTCGTCTGTCGAGGTTCTCCGCGCTCAGGAGCATATCGAAGGTTCTCCGCGCTCAGGAGCATATCGAGGTTCTCCGCGCTCAGGACCCACGAAGTACGCCATAAAAACATCGCTACAAGTCGCGAACACGTCCATAAATAGGATCAGTGGCCGCTAAGCTTTCCATGCGACGCTGTTCCAACTCATATCACCACAGGAACCCGTCATCACACCCCAGCGCAGTTCTACACACATGGTAGGTATATTTGTGATGTCCGTGTTAAAAACCGATTTTCGTTGCGACATTTAAATGGGAAAACCAGCCCAGCGCGCGATGAATGAGAAATCCGAACGTTGAACTTTTGCATACGAAACAAAAGTGCAAGTTTTGCATATTTCAAACTTGAAAAAGTATTAGAGAAGTGAATTAAAAAGAAATCCACGTATGGCCCTGTCTTAGTGTATGTTTTCATGTGTTTTTTTGTGTAGTCACGTTAAGCATCAATGGAACACTGGAACTAAAAAGGAAGCAGAATATTTTACGGTAACAAGGTGGCGCCGCAAGGTTTAACATATTTTGAGTAAAACTATTCAAGATTCAACACGCAAGATGAAAAATTCTTGCGATGGTCATGCTCCAGAGCTTCGGGATGGGTGAATTTATCAATTTCGGCCGCGTGAAGTGGCTTATGGTTTGAAGCGCTTGTCCAGCGGCATGCCCGTGAGCAACGAAGAATAGTGAAAATACTGTGAATGTCTACTGTTCAGAAGTTACAAATACTGTTAGGAACCAAAAACTGCAAGCCACCACACGCGCAGGAACGATGCACAAGACTAATTACAACACGCGACCGGATAAATGTACTCAGGACTTGAGCGTGTAAACCTAAGAGATATGCCCCGGAGCTTCCCTGCTGCCATGGCGTAGGTTTTACATCCGAACCACAGCCTGGGCATACAGTGCAGCTGAAGCGGCTGCCCGACTCCCCCTGAAAGGAAGCAAGCTGATGCAGTTCGTCCATCATCAAGGCCGCATCGAGGGCTGCGCCCGTGGTCTGTTGTTTAATAGCTACGATTAATGCGACGCGCTTTTGTACCTCGTCTCCCCCCGCAGCACGTTGCCTCGCTGGTACCAGACTGGGCTGCCCCACTGACAGGCACTGCCTTTGCCGAGCGTCCGTTGCAGCAGGCAGTGCTCCCTACAGATCTGCAACCCTTGGGAAAGCTTTCCATAGGCATGCCATCCCTGTGCCCTCCCTATGCCCGCCCTTGGGAACGCTCGGGAAAATCCGGAAATATTTTCCAAAGGCTTGGAAAGTTTTCCATAGGGTATTTCCATAGGGATACCCCCTTTTGGAGTTTCCACAGGGTTTCTATAGGGCTGTATGCCTATGGAAAAGGACGTTCCATAGGCATGGAAGGCCGTATAATCACCCTATGGAAAAGTAAACATTTCCATAGGACGACTATAGGCATAACCAGGACTATGGAAAACCCTATGGAAAATGTAAACCCTTCCATAGGGCGGCTATAGGCATAGGGGGCCGATGGAAAGCCCTATGGAAAATATAACTTTCCCATACGCTTTCCATAGGCATGTCCAAGGGCGGGCGTAGGGCGGGCGTAAGGATAGCGCACCTATGGAAAATTAGCGTATACTATGAGTTTTCCACAAGATCTTCCATAAGGCGGGCATAGCGATAGTACACCTATGGAAATGTACAATTCGCCCTGCGTATTCTCGGGAATAAAGTCGTAATTCCATAGGGCCTTCCATAGGGATGCCATAGGTATGGTAGGCCTATGGAAACGTATAATCCACTCTGCGTATTCTCGGGAATATCAACGTAATTCCATAGGGCCTTCCATAGGGTCCCCATAGGGATAGTATACCTATGGAAATATACAATTCATTCTGCGTATTCTCGGTCAATAAAGACGTAATTCCATAGGGGTTTCCATAGGGTTAGCTATAGGGATAACACAGGGTGAGCATGCCGTAGGTATACTCCTGATACAGGTGGCAAAGTCTATACCTATAGTATCCATATGGAATACGTTTCCACACGTATACCGTACGTATGGAATTGACGTTCCATAGGTATAGCCAGCCTATGGAATGAGCTTTCCCAGGGGTGAGCCACCCAGTGGAAAGGTCTTCCGTAGGTATATCATCCGTATGGAAACATGTTTCCCAAGGGATACCATACCTGTGAAAGGGTTTCCATAGGTATAACCATTCAGGTTTCATAGGGTGAGCATAGGGTGATGATTCATGATATATCCAGGCTTTCCATAGGGCTTTTACTACATATATACATATTAATATACAGAATAATTCCATCTATGAAATGAACAAGTTATTCGTCATGTAAGTCGCCCACAAAATCTACATGCCTATCTAGTATGAGCATCATCTTGTCTTTATCATATCTCCATGGTGGATCATTGAAACCGAGTTTGTGCTCGCCGAGATAATATACCAACCTATTTGCATCGGGTCGTCCAGCTGGAATTCTCTTGGTCGTGATGAACCGGTCAAAGTTCCATGGAATGGGTACAATGCACACCAAGCACTCAATCTCAAATGCTTGGATGAAAACCTCGGAAAGGTCCCATGGCAAGTCCGACCTCAACATCATATTGTTCGCCACGGTATCTTGAAATGCTGCCTTCAATGGAAACCATCTTACTTTGAGGAAAACCAATTGTTTCCTGCCAATCGGGATGCTATAAATTTTCAGAAGCTCGCCGTACCTGCAACACATACTTTCCAAAGGGTGAGCATAGGGTGGGCACGGGGTGGACATAGGGCGGCTATAGGGCGGACACAGAGTGGGAAAGCTTAACTCGTAATCATAGGGAGGGTGTAGGGTGGTCGTAGGGTGGGCACAGGGTGAGCATACGCATGATCTAGGATATATGTTACGGTATAGGGATGTTGTAGGGCGAACACAGGGTAGGCATAGGGCCAATATAGGGCGAACATAGGGTGGGCATCGGATGAACGACCTGTCTTCATGGGCATTCAATCCATTTACGGGGTATCAAAGATTGCCTTTATGTATCGTTGACAGGTGGTGAGGTGGCGGTCGGCGGATCGCGTACGAAAAGTGTCTCGTCCGACTTTCACGTGCTGACTCTTCATCACACCGTCCATGTAGACATAACAACGCTCCTTGGTACTCAAAGGACGACATTCCCTCGTCAACCGGTTCAACCGCCATGTCTCCAGATCTTGGATGACGGGTCGTGGCATGATCCGCCGTTCTCTCAAACTCAATCGCTTCCATTCAGCGAGTTTGGTGTCAAAGTCGTTTTGCAGGAGCTGGGCCCATGGGAAATTCGTGCGCATATACTTCCGTATACCTTTTATGTCACCTGTGGGTGATCAATGGGTGGGCATAAGATGGTTACGAATTTCAAAGGGTGGGCATAGGGTAGGCATAGGGTGAGCACAGGGATGGAATATTTCTTTTCAGCTCCAAGGGTGGGCATAGGGCGGGCATATGGCGGGAAAGATTTCCATTGGGTGGGCACAGGGCGGACATCTACTGCAAAGGCATCTAAGGCACTGCGTACCTTCATCCAAGGTTATCGGTGTTTGCTTGCCAATCACCTCCACTCGTCGCTTTTGTGGCCCAGTGTATGGTGCAACCTTCTCATTAGATATTGAAGCATATATGCCACGGACTAGCATCAGCTGTTTTTCTAGCATCTGACCTGCGACATACATAAAACATAAACAAACGTACAGTGCAGCCAGACGTTTCCATACCTATGTTCTCCCTATGGAAGGAGCTTTCCATAGGCACGGTATACGTACGGAACCGATACATAGTAAAGGCATAAGGTAAACATAGGGTGGGCATAAGGTGGGCATAGGGCGGGAAACTTTGAGATTCCCATTCCCTATGGTGATCACAGGGATAGCATAGGGCGGACGTAGGGTGAACATAGGGTGAGCCTAGGTATACATACCGTTCATGATGCTGGCTACTGGCTGCGATCGAGTTTTGACTGACTCCTTGCATTTCCCATAGAATGACTCCCACGGAAATAACCATGTTCCATGCGCAGGTCCTGTCAGTTCGATATGCCGAGGCAAATGTCGCAAAATATGCGTAGTTATATTCCAATCTTCAGGTGAAAACTCCTTCTCCCATCGGTCCATTAGAGCTTCAACCCGTTTATGCAGACGGTCCTCGGAGATGATGTGGTTTGAGACTATCTCACGCACCACTACGACGAACTCCCCAACAAAGGACGAGTATTTCGGATGAGGCAAATCTCCCAATGCGTCTGGCCAAGCTGCGATTGCGCTCATGAAGCCGCAAGTTATGAAGACAATCCCCACGGCGGCCTTCAGTTTTCTTGGCTCTCCTGTGCTCGCGCTGAACTCCATGCCCTTAGTTACCACGTTGCCCCAATTCCGATCGACTTTTGATTTCTTGTACCACTTAATCGCAATAGAACGAATGTCCTCATCCAGACCCCATGGTACAGCGAGTTCTGCAAAAACAGAAAAGAACAGCAGTCACTGTCATGCATTATTTGACAATCGCCAGGTTCCAAGGGTGGGTATAGGGTGGCTATAGGTCGGGTGCAGGGTGGGCATAGGGATGGAATATTTCTCTGCAGTTCCAAGGGTGAGTATAGGGTGGGCATATGGTGGGCACAGGGTGAGCACAGGGATGGAATGCGTTTCCCCAGTTCCAAGGGTGGGTATAGGGAGGGCATAGGGCGAGCACAGGGATGGAATGAAATCCCGAGATTGTTACATACCAGCAAAATGTTCTTCCAAGGTTTTCTCCACCTCGTTCTCGTCCACAGGTTCAGGTAGCCACTCCGGGTGCACATGGTGATTTTCAGCATATCTAAGGCATTTAATATTCCAGTTGCACTGAAAAATAGCACATGTCATCCTATATTCCAAGTTATGAAGTTCGTGCATGATATCCGGGAAGTAGTCCTTTGTCACGGAAAAGTGTGGCAACAAAGAAAGTGCACACGGCCCTTTGATGCCCGTTCTACTATAAATCTCTCGAAGCTGAGCAGCAGTGTACAACCCAGAATCTGCGCAACTTGCATTTCTGGCCTGCAGCAATCGTACGTCCTCATCGGTGCGGAGAGGTGCAGAACCTGTGAGGACAGTTGTCACATTCGTCATCGCATTCGTTTTCATAGGGTGGGCATAGGGCGATCACAGGGCTAGCATAGGGCGGCCATAGGGCGAGCATAGGGTGGGAAACCTGAATTGGTTATCTCAGGTACGGTATAGGGATGCTATAGCGGTGTCACAGGGCGGGCATAGGGTGGGCATAGGGTGGGAATAAGCTGGACTACCTTTGAAAATTGTTTTATTCAAACAGCTTGTTCCCCAGGTCTCGCCGGTAATGTTGCAGAACATGCAGGCTTTAGAAGCGGAATTTCCTCCCACTCGATTGGCAATTTCCGTTATGCCCCCCGTGCCATAGTCAGCAACAACACACGTGAGCATGCATCGTAACTGGAAGATTTCCTTTTTTCTTGAATCAAACGCTCGGACACCAACATTCCACATGTCGAGCAACTCGTCCACCAAGAACTTGTAGTAAATCTGAGCATTACTCGGTTTATCCTCGATTATTCCGTATACCAATAGAAACTCGTACTTGGCTCGATACTCAGCAGGCAGATTTAAGATTTGGAACGTTATTGGGGTGATTGAGGACGTGACCGCCGTGGAATCGTTATGAGGATTCACTCCATCGGCACACATGAATAAGGAGATGTTCCGTGGCTCCGTAAAGAAGCCCGGCTGCTCGACATACACCTTATTTCTCCAGAAGGTCGACTCTGCGATTGAAACCGAGCAACGAAACTTATCATTTAAGGTGAGGAACACAATTACACTTTCTGGAATAATAAATGGATTTTGGGCATAGGATAAGCATAGGGTGGTCATAGGGTGGGCATAGGGCGAACATAGGGTGGGCATAGGGTCAACATACAGTAATCACTCAGTAATAAGAAAACCCGCCAATAAGAAAGTAGCCAGCTTTTTTGATTTCTTCACAATATTTAACACACAACACTCCATATTTAAGATCTCTATATAAATAAGAAACTTGCTAGGCTGACCTAAAATTCCTGTTTTCTTAAAATCGAGTGTTTACTGTAGGATGCAAGGCAATTGTGAATTGGGCATAGGGTGAGCATAGGGTGGACATAGGGTGATCATAGGGATGTTATAGCGTGGACATAGGGTGATCATAGGGATGTTATAGGGTGGGCATAGGGTGAGCATGTGGGAGGGATACACTTACGATGAAACGTAGTCACAACCGGCAGATCGTCGTTCTCCGCGGGTGTAGTTATCTTCCATGATACCAAGAGCTCGGCCATCTCTGGTATCAAATATAGCATCGGCAGGAGTTCGTCCAAGCGCCAAAACCTAAATACCTTGTACGGCTTTCCCGGAATAAGCCGTCCGTTACGTCGAGAGCTGGGGTGACACCGAAGTTTGTGGCAATGGAGGCACTGGGTAAGGTCGTCATGCCGGCCCGGAGTGAAGATCATGCATTCATTCCTGCAAACGTCGGCGGTATGGTACGGCAGGGCAAAATCCTTCCACATAGACAAAGCTTGTTTGAAGGAGGTCGGGAAACCATTTCGTCTCTGATTGCCGATGATGTCAACGTTGCCAATCACCGTTTGCCGCATGAGATTGAAGATTTGATCAAACATGGATTGGGTAGCATTGTGCTCGGATTTCGTTTCCAGCAGATCAACGACAAGACGATGCATTGTTGAAACCTTCTCGGCATAGACGTGATCAACGACCTGTGAAATCACGAGAGGCATCCCCAACTTTACAGGAACTGCAAAATAAAAAAAAGGCATTTCCCTCCGCATGTCCACCCTATGCCCGTCCTATGCCCACCCTATGCCGACCCTATGGAAACATCCAATGCTTTCCATAGGCATGCCTACCCAGTGAACCACCTATACCCGCCCTTGGGAATGCTCAGGCCCACCCTATGGAAACATTCCATGTTTTCCCAACCTATGCCCGCCCAATGCTCGCCCTATGCCCACCCACTGGAAACGTCCAATGCTTTCCATAGGCATACTTACCCAGCGCTCTACCTATACCCGCCTCTGGGAATGCCTGTTCCCACCCTATGGAAACGTTCAACGATTTCCCAACCTATGCCCACCTGTTGGCATACGTACGCCCACCCTTGGGAAATACAGAAAGAGGGGTACCTCATGGTTATCCATATCCTCATCGTTGGCAGCAGGAATTAGGAGACGGGCACAATGTTCTTCCAGCTTTCTCAAATGATCCTGGAGAATTTCGTCCGCTTCTGCATTGGCATCTTCCATGTCATCATCACCTCCAAGGGAACCACCATCACCACCATTACGGTGGTAAACGATATTTGACACGAAGTGGGAACTGATTCCGCGCGATCGAGATGTCATCAGACCTGAGACAGGTCGTCATCGTCATTTCGCCGGATCCGAGGTGCCACCGCTGCGAGGTGCACATGGTAAAGCTGCGAACGGAAGGTCAAAGGCAAAGGGAAAGGCAAAGGGTTTAAGATTTAGCGGCAGTCGGAATAGTTTTCAGAAGCATATGGAAAGTATTCTAGTGCTTCTGAAAACTATTCCTACTTCTTCTATATCCTAAACCCTTTGACTTTCCTTTTACTGCTGCACGCGACCGGCAAGCATCTTTGAAACTTCCGAGTTTCAAAGATGCGTTTTGTATTTTGGGTGCACCCTAAAATTACAAAACAGCCGAGCGCTTCCCGTTTGTGCGGGATATTCACATGTATCCCATGAAGTATTTCATATGAGTTAACACACATGCACACGCAGGGGAAACCCTCGGCTGCTTGGCATCTTTGGGTTTGGGTTCGAACCAAAACTCGAACCCAAAACATCTGCCTTAGAAATAAATTGCGCGTTTCGCGCACAAGTAACTTGAAGCCTTGAGCTTCAAGTAACTTAAAGATATGTATCTTGGCAGCATTTGTGCCAAGCTTCGTGCTCTAGGACGCACGGGAAGCCCTCGGCTGTTTGGCATCTTTGAGTTTGGGTTCGAACCCAAACCCAAAACATCTGCCTTAGAAACAAATTGCGCGTTTCGCGCACAAGTAACTTGAAGCCTTGAGCTTCAGGTAACTTAAAGATATGTACCTTGGCAGTATTTGTGCCAAGTTTCGTGCTCTAGGACGCACGGGAAGCCCTCGGCTGTTTGGCATCTTTGGGTTTGGGTGTCACGTTCGAACCCAAACCCAAAACATCTGCCTTAGAAATAAATTGCGCGTTTCGCGCACAAGTAACTTGAAGCCTTGAGCTTCAGGTAACTTAAAGATATGTATCTTGGCAGTATTTGTGCCAAGTTTCGTGCGCTAGGACGCACGGGAAGCCCTCGGCTGTTTGGCATCTTTGGGTTTGGGTACGTTCGAACCCAAACCCAAAGGCAAAGGCATAGGACAGTTTCGTAGATTCTGTCCCGATGCCTTCGCAACCTCGCATGCTAACTCATATTATATTGAATATTCAACATTCAAGCGTTGGATACCCCACGCCAACGGGAAGCGCTCGGCTGATTTGTTATTTGGGTATGCGCACCCAAATGACCAAAAACGCATCTTTGAAACTCGTTAGTTTCAAAGATGCGTGGCCGATGCCTTCGTGCTTATGTGTATATTTCATATGAAATATGCCATGGAATAAATGTGAATATCCCGCACAAACGGGAAGCGCTCGGCTGTTTTGTAATTTTAGGGTGCACCCAAAATACAAAACGCATCTTTGAAACTCGGAAGTTTCAAAGATGCTTGCCGGTCGCGTGCAGCAGTAAAAGGCAAGGCAAAGGGTTTAGGATATAGAAGAAGTAGGAATAGTTTTCAGAAGCACTAGAATACTTTCCATATGCTTCTGAAAACTATTCCTACTGCCGCTAAATCTTAAACCCTTTGCCTTCCCCTTTGCCTTTGACCTTCCGTTCGCAGCTTTACCGTGTGCACCTCGCAGCGGTGGCATGGCACCTCGGATCCGGCGAAATGACGATGACGACCTGTCTCAGGTCTGATGACATCTCGATCGCGCGGAATCAGTTCCCACTTCGTGTCAAATATCGTTTACCATTACGGTCACCCCCGTCATCACTTGAAGTATCGTCTTCACTACTACTTTCCCCCATGTATACCGCTCCTTGCCATCTCTTGTATAGCTTCGTATGTCGTTGTATCGTTCGAAGAGGTTTTTCAACTTGTAGTCGGCACACGGTGCAAGGACATGGTGGCATGTCGACCCCGTGGTTGTTTAATACTGGCCCACAACACACCATCCATACCAGCACGCATGACTACTTGGAACCGTTGCTTCCTTTTTAACTTTTCATTTGCTAGGCATAGGGTGATCATGAGGTGGTCATAGGGTGGGCGTAGGGTGGGCATAGGCATGGAAACAATACGATGTGTTCCATAGGGCGGTCCGCCCAATGACATCCCTATGGAAGGTGTTCAATACCTTCCATACCATGAACGTAGGGTGGACATAGGGTGGACATACGTTAGGAATGCTGTATTCTGGTTCCATAGGGATGCCCACCCTATACAACCTATGGGAAAATAACTTGAATTTTCCATAGGGATATTGGGTTGATATTCTATGAACGGTCGAGGTGTTAACCCTATAATAGTGGCGTCCGTAGGGCTGGAAATAATTACACAGGGATGGAAAAACCCTATGTAAAACCTATGGGAACGCATTTCCATTGGCTTTCCATAGGGCAAAAACCTTTCCATAGGGCACTTTTAAATCCCCTATCTCAAAATCGTATGGAATGGCTCTGGAAAATTTGCCACAGGCCCCAATGGAAATCGTTTCCACAGGGTGATCATAGGTTGGCTCACCCCATTTTCGGGATTCCATAGGTAATTTATAGGGATGGAATCAAAAAAATGAAAAATAGGGCAGGGTAAAACAGGCCCTTTTTGGACTCTACAACAGCAACACGCCGCACTTGGAAAATGCCTATGGAAAATGCAGAATTACACTGTTAAGGAATGCCACAGAGATCATCCCTATGATAGTGGCGTCCATACCTGTGGAATGGCCTGGAAACAGGTTAAAAAACATCACCAATGTACCCTATGGAAAATCCGGAGCCTGTGGAAAAAGTGGTGTGCCCTATGGGAAATCCAGAGCCTATCCCTATGGAAACCCCTATGGAAGACCCCCTACCGCCGCCAAAAACCCCCCAAATAAAATGAGCCTGTTCGATCACCCCCAAGAAAACAAACCATTTGTTCACTGACGAGGGGGGCAAAAAAACAAAATTGCGGCCTGTATGCGCAATTTTGGCTATTAGAGATTTTATTTCTGGAACTTCAAAAAAAATCGGGAAGAACCTGATTTCAAACGAAAATCGAATCGCATTGGGTCCGACAGCGACGACGCGCGCAGATTCCACGCATGACATCGAATTATGAATTCTCAACGGCAATCTCAGACTGGATATGCCATACGTTGACCACAGGGATGGAAATCGTAATACAGGTATGCCCAGGCCGGGACATCCTAATGGAAATCGTGCCACGACGGCGATCGATGGGAGTGTGCAAATAATCGCATGGAAAACCGTACGGAAAGCTAATTAGACCCATAAAACCCCAGGAAAAACCCCAGGTCCCAGCACACGCAGTTGTTTCCCAGTCACCTTCGTTAGTTCTTTACAATCAAAATGGCAAAAACAGCAGCCGCAGAATATGCCAAGAAGAAAGTTGAGAAGACCAAGAAAAGGAAGCCTCCCACACTCTACGACGAAGCCCGCACGAAAAGGGGCAAGAAGTGCCAGCAAGCGCGGGCCATCGCACAGGCCCAGGAGGGGAAGAAGGCCAAAGCCGCAGGCAAAAAACTAGTGAAGGAATGCTTCGGTTCGGACTCTTCGGATTCCGAAGAAGAGGAGGAGGATGACGAGGAGGAGGAGGAGGAGGAGGAGGCCGCTAAGGCGGGACCAGCAGACCAACCGTTGGACTTCGTAAAGTTGATGGAAAACCCGCAGCAGATGGCAGCGATCTTTGCAATGATGCAAAAGGCACAGCAAGGTGTGAAGATCGAGGCGGATCCAGTGGCTAGGCGGCCGTCGGGGGCGACGGACGATGAGGTTTCTTTGATGCAGGCGGACGCCCGGACCCTCATAAGCGAATGGGAGGAAGCCAAAAAACTCCCGGTGGGAGCGTGCAAAGAGGACCTTGGGAAAAAGTTCGTGAAGCTGAAACGAGAAATCGGCAAACAACATATCCCCCCCTGCACTGACAAGCAAGTTCACACGTACCTGGTTGCTCACCTGAGCTATCGCAAGGCCCGCCGCGGAGGAACCGGCCGGTTCAAAATGAATAAGGGTGGGGACATCCGCATATATGGCGGACCGCTCAACGGTCTCACTGTGGAAAACTTCACAGGTCAATCTGTACCCAATGCAGATATCGTCAAGAAGCTCAACAAGTTCACAGACCCTGCAGCGCGGAAGGGCAAGGAGTGGACTACATTGGAGGAGCTCGTCGGCGGAACAATCGTGTGGCCAGAAGTGGATGAGGAAGATCAGGAGGATGAGGATGGGAAGGGGAAGGAGAAGGCTGCTGAGGAGGCTCCTAAGGGGGGAGAGGAGTTCGAAGGTGAAGCTGTCGAGGTACGTAAGCTCTTTGCCTGTGAGGTACACCTATGCTCACCCTGTATTATAGGCAAACTGTAGGTACGGAAGGTATTTTTGCTTTCACCCCCTACTGTCTGTGGGACAGTGCCTGTACTACAGGCATACTATAAGTATGGAAGCTTTCAGCACTTGAATGGTATACTTATGCTTACCCTGTATTATAGGTAGACTATAGGTATGGAAACTTGGGAACTGACTTTATTTTGCTGGGTGTGTGCGCGCACTTGCTCGCAGGCCTCACGTGACTTCGAGCTGCACTGTCCAGTGGGTCTCTTCGCCAAAACCCAACAGAGCAGCGAGAAGCTTGAGGAGAAGGAGACCGCCAACTTCGAGCAACGCTCAAAGTTCGAGTTGGCGGTGGGGGTGGTGGAAGCACTACCGGGCACCCTTTCCCAAACATTCACGGACCCCCCCATGAAGGTTCCCGATGGCGTTTACGAGATCTGCCTACTCGGGAACCGTATGCCGACAAAGGCGGACGGCGGGAGCCCGGCTATCAAGTCGTTTATTATGACGTCTTTGTTAAAGCTTCACGTCAAGAAGGATAGCGCGGTGAATGCGGCGGACTTCGCACACACGGAGGAATCGGTGGGGAAACCCAAGTCCGTCCTCTGGGTGGAGGGTCGCCACCTCCGACACAGCCACAAGGCGTCGGAGGTGGTGGCCCTCAAACAAAAGAAGATAAAGGAAGCTGCTTTAAAGGTACGTTAAAGGTTATTTTTTAAGCTTTGGAAAACCAACCAACATGACTTACATTTGCTCCATGGTTTTCCACAGGCGAATGATAAGAAGGATGAGGAAGAAGAAGGCCAGGCTACGCAGGCGGAGTCGGAATGAACAATGGTGAAATAGACTGTTTATGTTGTGAAATAGACTGGAAAAAGAGGTTTATGATGTGAAATAGACTGGAAACAATAGAACAAACGTTATTACGTATTGTGTATTAAGTTGATGACCAGCATTTCATACGTATAGTATCCCTGTATTATCCTTGTACTATACCTGTGGAAATAGTATTAGCATTCCATACGTACAGTATCCCTATACTGCCCCACTACTGTGCCTATGGAAAGTAAATATTAATTAAGTTCCATACGTATAGCATCCCGATATTATCCCTGTATCGTGCCTATGGAAACCATATATATCTACTGGTTCCATACCTATACTATGCCTATAGTAAATAGTTTCCATACGGATAACATACGTAGGGAAAGATGTTTTCCATACCTATAATATACGGTTTTCATACGCATGGTATCCCTGGGGGAAAAGCTTTCCGTAGGTATAGTACACCTGCGGAAAATGCTCTCCATAAGTATAATAACCGTATGGAATATGAAATCCATAGGGCGGGTCACCCTACGGAAAGAGTTTCCATAGGTATACTCCTGATGCTGTTAACGGAATCATACGTATAATATCCGTATGGAATACCTTTCCGTAAGTATACAGCACGTATGGAATTGTGTTTCCATAGGTATAGCCATCCTATGGAACAATCTTTCCCAAAGGTGAGCCACCCAGTGGAAAACCTTTCCATAAGTATGTCGGCCGTATGGAAACCTATTTCCCAAGGGACGCTAAGTGTATGGGCCCGTCTTCCGTACGCATAATGTCCGTATGGAAAGATCTTTCCCAGGGGATACCATACCTGTGGAAAATGTTCCATAGGTATATCGACCGTATGGAAGATTGCTTCCCAAGGGATACTACGCCTATGGAGTTCGCTTCCATAGGTACACCGTCCGCATGGAAACAAGTTTCCCAAGGGGTACCATGCCTGGGGAAAAGATTTCCATAGGTATGACCTATTAGGTTCCATAGGGCCAGCATAGGGATGGAACAGATCCGTGTGTTTTTCCACAGGGTTTTCCATACGACTTTCCATAGGAAGGCTATAGGGATGACATAGGTGCGGAAAGCGCTTGATATTCCAGGACTTTCCATTGGGTTTCCATAGGGTTTTCCATACGATATTTTCCATACGATTCCTTCCATCCCTATGGAAAACGTTCCATAGGTATGGACGCCACAATCATCCCTATGGAATGCCTTGGAAAACCCTATGGAAAGCACAATCACCCTATGGAATGCCCTGGAAAATAATGAAAACCTTCCCAAGGGTGAGTATAGGGATGGAAACTCAAAATTTTTGTTTTCGAGATAACCTCCAGTATCCATTTTCCCTTTTCCATAGGGCTTTTCCATAGGGTTTTCACCTGTTTCCATGCCTATGGAAAGCTTTCCCAAGGGTTGCAGATCTGTAGGGGCTGGTTGCTGCTGTGATACGTCATGACGCCCTGCAGCAAAGCCATATCATCCACTGATCATTCCGTGCAAAGCAAAAAACCAGCAGAGATGGTCTGTGCGGGTGTTGTTCTTGTGCAACAGGCGGAGAAGGCAGAGATGGAAAACAATAATCAGGCACTACTGTACTTCGTATCAAGTAAATGGAAAGCTTACCGCTAGCAACTGCTTTGTCAAATCTCGAGAATATCCTTCGTTCTGCTTTGATTTCTCTATTTGGATGGCGTACTGTTCCTTCATCAGTAGGACGGACGAGGCCTGCATCTGCTCCTTGACGGAGTTCCTTGGTTATCACGGTCTCCATCGTCTGTTGGCGGCGAGCCATCTCACAGAGGTGCTGCTAAGCTGAGAGACTTCTGTCGGAGATAGATGTCGGCATGATGCTTCAAGTGCGTTTCCTCCATGTCCTTTCGTCTGGCCAAAAACGCCGTGCTGAGCTCCTTGTCCTCCTCATATTTCGTTCGGCTCGATCTTTGCGTAAGGCCTGCTCCTGAATGCTCGCTTGCTCCCGCTCCTCCTGGAAGGCCAAGTTCTTGCCCTTGTCCAATTTCGACTCATCCAGAGCCTCAGTATTGAGGCGCTCGTTTTCACTGGAAAGGCCCCGCACCTCAAACTCCGACAAGTCCCGTGCGGCGTGTCAACGCCGCGAGTTCCTTCTTGTCAACATTAGTCTATCTACTAGCGGTTTCTGTCCTCGGCATTGCGCACGTTTTCGGACGTCAGCCGAAGCTCCGCCAGCTGCGCCATGAAGTCTTCCATCGATTATCTTCTCCTGTTATCATATATGCACACATCCCTGTCAACTGTTGTTTTGTCACAACCAAATCAACAATAACAAGCAAAACCATCAAATGTGCGGTACGTACCGACACCTATATTTTTCCATTATTGGCAAACCTTTTCTGCGATGGCTCGTCCTCATCTCCTGACTGGTTTTCTTCGTCCAAGTCCACGTAGTCCAGCCCTCCGCCACCTCATCCAGTGTCCGAGTCCTTGAAGTCTTCGCTTTCCGACCCAGCGGAATCCGGATCAGAGTTCCTAAGTTCCTCGCCAACCGCACGCTCTTTCACCATCATCGCAGTTCTTCTCACTGTCTGTAAGTTGCGGCCTTTGGTCCGTGCGTAGTGAAGTCCGTTTCCTCTTGTTTGCAGTCTCCGCCGGTTTGTTTTAAGAGGGTGTATTTGAGTATTCGGATGTCGGAATTGCAGATGTTGACATGCTAAATTCCAACTATAGATATGCAATTCCCAATGCACTTGGAGGTCAGCGTTTAAGTTTATCTCGGTTTATGGAGTCATCACGGGAAAGTTGTGCAAGCTCCCGGAACCCGAATATGGGTGTCAACGCCCATTCTGAAAGTGGATTTCATTCTGAATTCCTCGCCAAAGTTTCTGATCGCCAACTTTGCTCACAGTCCGCCCCCAATCCGCAATATCCTAATATCCACATTTGTGCCTAATCTAATTCCAATGTACGGAGTGCCTCCGATGCAATCGCAAATAACAATGCAGATATCAATATTGACATCAACAAACAATGCTATGTACCAATATGGCATAATTTACCTCACCATTGATGAAATGCAATGTAACGATACCGTCATAGAACCGATACCGTCACTTTCAAATAGTATTCCTAACTCTGTCCGAAAACAAGGCAACGGCATTATTGCATATGCTGCATTAAGATGTTAGCTGAAAAATATCACAGGTTTCCTTGATCAAAGTAAATGGGAATCCCTATACACCAGTATTTTGATATCGCCGTCAAGTGCCAGCGCAGATAATATTGGAGGTTATGCACCACCAAACTCGGTATAAATTTGCCCACCGGAGCTATTGCCCTGCGCAAGTCTCATCCTAGCATTTGGTCAAGCCAATCGTCTAAAGACTCACTTTTCCCTTCGTCCTTGCTCTTCACAGGTGACATGGTGGCTCCCCCATCTGTACACTCATTGACAAATCCAGCTCCATATTAGACTTTGATTCGCATATCCTGTCGGCGGCATGCATGCGGACACACAAGCTTTTTGGATTAACGTATGGGCCTCGCATATAGGCTGGCAAGAGAGGGACAGGCAGCCCACCTGAAACAGCTGGCGCACACTTATGCCCAACCTCAAGCTTCACTGCATCGGTCGAGGAAGGAAGGGGGGTCATTACGGCGGTGTCCAGACCCAACAGCGCATCCAGTTCTGCATCCATTCCACCCCCAGCTGTAGGCCTGGTCCCTGCTGGAGGTGCCGTCACGCCCACAGGCGCTCCCGAGGGTGCTGTGATACTTGGCTTACCATTGGCTCTCCCACTTTGTGTTTGCACCTTCTCACTAGCTCCTGTCTCCGTGTCACCTCGCTGAGGTATGCTCGGAGTGTGAGCTGCGCCTGCATCGAGCAGCGCATCCAGCTCGGCGTCACATCCATCGGCGGAAGGGTCTTCTATCCTCTCATGCGGGTCACAGGTGGCAGCTGCAGGCCCAGCAACAGTTTCCCCTGAAGCTTCCGCCTGCACGGCTTCCTCCACAGCAGCCGTGCGGGAGAGCTCTGTATTCTCCGTCTTTTCGCAGCCAGCCTGTGACAACGGTGAGGTGTTTGCACGGGTTGCGTGATCGGAGATGGAGGGTGAGGGCAGGCGTATATCGGACTGGTTGCCGACAATCAACTCCTCCAAGTCGCACTGTTGCTTGCTCCCGAAATCCGTCGCAAGAAGTAAGTAGTCCGACTTGACCTCACGCATGCCTGAGAGTGATGGGTGTCACTAGGGCAACGGAAACTGGAAAAAACCGTGGGCGGAAGAAATCAGCCAGCCATACAGGTTGGCCATTAAGGTGTCCCGAGGGTATGGCAAAATTAGAAAGAGAGGTGACAACGACTAAAAAAGTACGGCCTACCATCTGGCAAAACAATGCTAATCTACCATTTACAACAGAAAGATCGCAGTGTTGCCGAATACGCTCCTTTGCTATGTGGTGCCTACATCGTGTGGCGCATCTCATATCCTCTGCTGCTTCACTTGCAGGGCTGACAAAGACTTTGCTATGGGCAGGGTGGCCCCCCTTAACCCTAAAAGGACGCCCGTCACCACCATCCTCACCCTTCAAGGACGCTGGTGTGCAGGGATGCTCGCTGCAGACATCTATGGTCCGCAGGGATGCTTACGGACATCTTCAGCTGATTCAAAGAGGCAATATAGCTGCAGCGAGCTCTTACCTGCAAGGCACTTTCGGTACCCCCTCGTAGCTCAACAGGCACGAGCTCCATCTCGAGGCCAAGCAACTGCGCCCGCGGGTCAAAGCCCTCAGGGGCATGGGCAGTAGCTAAATACGCGACATACAAGAGAAGGAGAGAGACCCCAACACCGAACGGATATCAAAGTGAAAGAGGGGGAGTGGGAGAGGGCACCGACCAAATCATTCCGCAGCATGCACGGGAGGGGGAAATCGACAACTCCTTACAGAGATGTGCCAGCTCAGCATCCTGAAAGGTGGACTATACTGGGAGTATGCCACCAGCATGAACGTGGCCAGAAGCGCCGGATACGGGAGGCCATGCTTTACAACGTACCACCAGCGTCCACGTGGCCAACACGGCCCTATCTGCATACGGCTTTATAACCAAGGCCATGCTTTACAACGTACCACCAGCGTCCACGTGGCCAACACGGCCCTATCTGCATACGGCTTTGTGACCAAGGCCATGCTTTATAACGTACCACCAGCGTCCACGTGGCCAACACGGCCCTATCTGCATACGGCTTTGTGACCAAGGCCATGCTTTATAACGTACCAACAGCGTCCACGTGGCTCGGCCAAGCTCTACTTCGGTTTCTACAACCAGCGGGGACATGAAGTGGAGCAATCATCCCTATAACCCTATTAGTTTGGCGTGCTGAACTAGGGTTTTGAGAGGTGCCGCCTCTCCACGGTAAAAGGAATGTCTTGTGTCTGCACCAATGTTCACATGCAGTCACTTATTCTTGAGTCTTTGACGCCCAGTATGGTAGCCACCAGAAAGAGGGATTTCTGCAGCACTCCACTGGGTCCCTACACGGAGGAGTAAAGGTTTCAGCGAACAAGTTGGTACATATATCCGGATGCCGCAGATTTCCGTGGACATCGAGACCCCCGATGCTGCACTGCGCCACCTGAGCGGGCGTGCGTTTGCTATGTCCGTCCTCTAAAACCAATCCCATGTGTGTGTGCGAGCATGTGTGTACGCTAGCAAACCGTGACGTGTAGCATTGCCTTGGATAAGGGCCACACTGAGGGGCAGAATACCTCGTGTAGTGGCAGTGCTTCCAGGCTCTTCGCAAGAGAAGCCACGTCGAATGCGAGTGGATTGCTCTGAAAGACGACCCGAGGGTAAGAAAGAGATTATCTAGATCAATGGGAGATGCAAGACCAAACGCCCATCAGCAGAGCTCGCAAAGAAGTCGGAAGGTATTAACGTGGTCCTATATACAAAACCTGCAATGGGGATGCCCGCGAACAGCTGGCTCGACGAATTGCCACCAGGAACTTCACAAACAAGCGAGCACACAATTCCTGGGAATTCCCACCAGATGCGCGAAGAAGAAACGGGACGTGGGGTCTGTTCATAAAAATGAAGAGGAGCGCGGAGCTACCCAGAACAAAGAGAGCGAGCGTGCCCATGCCTGATCAGCAGCGCGCTGCGCGGAGAGGAACTCAGCGGCAACCGCCTCCTCGCTTTCGAAAGCGGATCGTCGAGGGAAGCGACCGGTAGCCTGCATCGCTGTGAGGTAGAGAGAGCGCACGTTACAGCCCGGCCATAACGGCAGCTGCAGCGAAACGGAAAAGGAGGCGGAGGAAAAATATGCATCGCGGCCTACTGGTGCAGGGACGTCAGCCTCGATCAACGGACAATTCAAATAATGCAAGCTTGATACTTCCGCCCTACACTTTCTGAATCACCACCGAACCTTTTCCGTTCCACTTGCAGGTAACTCTCAAGTACGCGCGGCGTAAGAGCTTCACTTGTTGAGTCGAGGTCAGAAAACCGAAGGGCGCACCGGCCTCCTTAAGAAGCTCTTCTAAATCTCCTCCGTTGGACTGCCGCACAGGCATCCCTGGCGGAAGATCCTCATTATCTTCGTCCTGGCCGTAGGAAAACGCTCAGCTCAAAAACTGTTGTGATCGGGGGCCAAGACCTAAGAAGCTAAGAATCAATTAGGAACGCGATTAGCGTGTCGATCTATCTCAGAGCGCACCCTCAGAAAAAACAAACTGCGAACGGTCTTCTTATGCTTATACGATAACGTCTTAGGCAAACTTGAGTACAATTATGCAGCAACGAATGGTATCTCGAAAGTGGATGGAATATGGGGTAGCAACTGAGAGTGATAGCAGCCAGAGCATTACCTGTTCGTAGCGAAAGTTGTTGCTTTCCAGTTCCGAGCTGCCTGCGTGCCGACGGGGTTTTCCGGCACCTGAACCCCGACCCGGTTGACTTCCTTTATTGGCGCCCCCCCGCCCAGCCTGTTTCCTTTGGTGAGACCGCCACTGAGAGCGCGCGATATCCTTTGAAGAGCTTTCCATGCTGAAAAAGCCCAATCCAGTTCAAAGTTCTCACTCTGTCGAAAGAACAGCCGTGAAGGCAAGTCCTTCTGAACGTACTATTACTATCCTGAGGGATGACAGCACTTCGAGAATCTTTTTAAGCCTACCGCACGCTCTGTCCCGTCGCTGCCTTTTGCTTTCCAAAACTATACAGCTTGGTAACTCCAGTTCAAATTGTGGACATGAAACGAGAAACCCCTCACCTGCTGGTCTTACGTTTGGGTTTTCGGTTTACCGATTACAGTCGAGTGACACTGGTGTGCAACGTTTGCAATGTACAATGTCATGACACGAGCGTTGGTGACATGACATGACACTCTCGTCTGTACGCGTCAAGCTCAAGCGAGGGTGTCACACTAGTCACACACACAGAAGGAGAAGGCACAAGAGAACACGAGCGGAAGGGGCAACATCCCGGGTTGTGCATTCGCCGACAACCTCATCATCAGTGACCCTACTCTTGTCCCCAGAGCTTATGGACGAAAATAGACATTTAGGGTTTGTAACTCTGTGGGGTCCATAAGCTCTGGCTCACATAGAGTACAATATTAGGTACCCTATAGTAGTATCTAGTAGTAGGTGACTCCTTGTGTCACTCAACCTGAAGCATCGTAGTTGCGGTCGCTGTGTCACACGTTATGATGATGACATTGCGACACGCGCCCCTCACAGACAATCTTCCCTTCGTAATAACTTGGCGGCGCAAGCCGCCAGCCCTTACTCTGGTAATATTATCCGCAACCATTGTCCTTCAGCTGCTGCCTTATGGCAGCTGTCGTACCATCTCTTACCCCACCCTCATATAGCTAGTATATTTCGGGTTTCTCATGACTGGCATGACTCGGCAGGCCTCCAAATCGATGTCCTCCAAAGTGCACACCACTTCAGAGGCTTCAACAGGAGGGCCAAACAAACAGAAGTTCTGCTCAACACATGCCCAGAAATTGACCTGATCTCTAGTTATGGAGGTAAACGTCCTGAAAACTGTCAGGTTTTCAGTGAGCTGCAAACGGTCTGGCACCAAAATCATTCAAAACTCCATAACTTTAGCGTACTCTATCCAAATTCAACAAAGTATATAGAAAACTTCATTAGTTTTTCACGACTTACGCACTCCAACCATTTGTTCGTACAAATAAATGGGCTAAATCTCCATATTGTGACTTGGCCGACCTAGATGTTGATTCATAAGGGAGGGTATCGAGTCGTTAATTGCCAGGGATATGACCGATGACATATGTGTCATATATGGCCCACCGGTCATACATGGCATACCATGTCATGTCATGTCATGTCATATGTCATAATGACATACAGTCGTCAAGTATTGTCAGTACGGTCGACTATGACATGTACAGTCATCATGTATGTCATCCACCTAAGGTGAGTGACACCTGTCATCGAGAGGCCAGGTATTGACATCGAGATGGCGAAGCAAGACAAGTCTTGAAGAACCGAAGTGTTCTGAGAAGACGCGTCTTCGCTTCAAGCATGAAATGAACAGCATGCGAGTATCAAAGGCTATATCGACCAGCCGATGCGGGTAGTTCACCCAGTGCCCTCGGGTTCACAACCCGATGGTGGTAACGCATGAGATGCGTGAGGGCCTTGGAAGTATATGAGGAGCATTGGGCTCAAGCAAGCACTTCTGGTCACCAGACTGTTGCACTCATACCCACCATAATATTACTTACGGTTGTTACTGTTCAATAACAGCCGCATCAAGAGAGCGTTCGCATAAGCGAGCCCTGACAGTGGTATCCTCCGCTCGGGCGAAGAACGAGAACAAGTGTGTGCAGCAGACTTGACATATATCGTATATAGATTTGTATATGGAGCGACAGAGTTCGCATATACATATATTTCGAATATCTGCACATATACGACAACGATCGTCAGCTAATAAATTCCCCAAATTTATTTCAAAATCGCCTATATTTATTTCGCACATTTATCACACTTTCACCTATTTTTATCGGAAACTTGTCGATAAATTATCGATACATCTGTTAAAGTGCGCATAATAACAACATTTGTAGGATGTGCAGATCGGCATGTGGAAATTCGTAGTATCAATCAATATTCAATATTTGGATATGTACGAATTTCCTATCGATCAATAACATTATTTCGATTGATCGATGCGATCGAAAATATCGAGTATCAATACTACTCTTTGGTGCGGGTGACCGTCACGGTCCGTCGCCGGTGCCTGATAGTCGATCCGAAACCTAAGCCCTCAACAAACCGTGACGCAACGGCCATCGCTAGTGTACATGTTGATCACACGCTTCATCAATACCGGAACCTATTTTAGGCCGGGTTTCGGATGTATTAGCTCGGTCAATATATATCCAACAGCTTTCGACTCTCGTACGCACTTTGTCTAGACGACATTGTGAGTTAGCCATGATTGACGACGACGCTTGGGATGGAGTGAGGGGACGCCCTTGCCGACATTCAACCTACACTCGTCTCGAAAATTGTGTGTGCATTTTAGTATAGTGAAACTGGAACATATTATATACTGTAACCAGTTTTAGTGTAGTGAAATTGTTAACTATATGGTGTATCAATTGAAAGTGGTATACAATATAGTTCGATGTACCCGTTCCACTGTACAGGCAGGGAGCAACGGGTGGTGGAGCGGGGGATTAGGGGAGGAAGGACGGTGCATAGGGAACTTATTTTCACAGATAATGCGTTTATCCCATTAACCATCATCTGCTGTCCACAGCTCTCCCTACTTGATTACATTCTTTGCCACTGTATCAGCACGTGATCACGCTGGATGCGCACCAAATATGTTCTCCGGACATGGTGCGGCACCATTACATCTTGTTGGGCGTCCAGAGCTGTTGCTGATGTCGTTACTGCTGCTGCTGCTACTGCGTGGGGCCTCCTCCGGGGAGCATCACAGCATTGTGCTGGAGGGAATGGAGGGATTTCCACTACACGAGTGCCGTCACCGCGAGGACAACCTCAACATCAGCTAGCAAGGAATAGATTCCGTAAGCCGAGGTCCACCGGGAACGCATGGAAATCACTTCCCAGCTTACATCTCGAGGGGCACTTCTGCAACTTCGAGTGCATCACGCACCCACTGCGGCACATCCCCTTTCGGGAATTGCCGCCTCAAGAAGTCGTTCACAAACTTTGGAAAATACCCCTCGATGATCGAAGTCCGAATATCCTGCAATCAAACGTCAAGATCCACGCACGAATCAATTTGCCACCAGCAAATAGAGACCAAGATCAAAGTTACTACTCGCCCAATCGGGCCGCGGGGTCAACGATTCAAGTCAAAGTCAAAGGAAAAACTTCTTGCTGTGGTCAGCACATTTGAGATTCTGAGGTATCCAACGCCAAACCATTTTGATTTGTACCCCCTCTCCAACCCAGCTGACTTAGTGTGTGAGGGTGGGGAACTGGCTGGCAACGAAGCAGAAGAGTATGTTGAGGCGCACAAGTCCCTTAGCCTCGTTGGAGCCCGAAGGAGGTTGCCATCTGACCATCCGTGGCTAGCTGCGAGTGATGCAGGTTGCCCGAGACCATCTGCGGCTAGCTGCGAGTGAAGCAGGCTGCCCGAGACCATCTGTGGCTAGCTGCGAGTGATGCAGGCTGCTCGAGAGAGTGAAGCAGGCTGCCCGAGACAATTTGTGGCTCGCTGCGAGTGATGCAGGCTGCTCGAGACCATCTGCGGCTCGCTGCGAGTGATGCAGGCTGCTCGAGAGAGTGAAGCAGGCTGCCCGCGACAATTTGTGGCTCGCTGCGAGTGATGCAGGCTGCTCGAGACCATCTGCGGCTCGCTGCGAGTGATGCAGGCTGCTCGAGAGAGTGAAGCAGGCTGCCCGAGACCATCTGCGGCTCGCTACGAGTGATGCAGGCTGCTCGAGAGAGTGAAGCAGGCTGTTCGAGACCATCTGCGGCTCGCTGCGAGTGATGCAGGCTGCTCGAGAGAGTGAAGCAGGCTGCCCGAGACCATCTGCGGCTCGCTGCGAGTGAGGAAACATGCTCCAGTGTTTGAGCGCTTCCCAACTCTCCGCTCATTATGGCTGGAAGCCGCTTGCCACAGTCGCTAGCAGAGAGTCTATTGATTTGCGAGATATGCCGGCCCAATACGCTAGACCAGTCACCTAAAGCCTAGCATTGCACACTACATGCGCAGAAACACAGAACACCGAGAAACGAGTAAGAATATATATGTACGACCTCTGGGCCGGTCAAAAAATCGGATAGGAATTTTCAAAAATCTTGCTCGAAACTCGACTTGCCGCCACTTGTGTCTTCTCCCACCCACCCATCTCCCACCACCCGCCATGCACTCCCTACTTGCATACGTTGCGCCGCCCACCAAAAAGCGCCCCGCCCGCTCCCCTTGCGCTGTCTGCCACAAACCCCCTATTTGCCACCTCGGGCCATCCACCACAGCGCCCTATGCGCGCACCTTGTGGTATTTGCCACAGTCCCCCGCCACAACATCCCGTGCCACCCGCCACAACCCCTACCCATGCACCTAGCAGCATCTGCCACACATCCCCCTTCCCCCACACCAAGCGCTACCCGCCACAGCCCCCTGCTTCCACACACCGTGCAACCCTTCAGATGCTCACGTGCGCCGCCACCTCGAAATGGCGTGTCCACTTTGCACCTTGCGTTCCTTGAGCACCTCGCCTCCGGGGAGTGAACCTATCATCGGTGTGCTCACCAAGCTGAGCGTCTCCCTCCCCCTAGAGCCTGCCCTTGAAAAGCGACTTCTCCTACATGGAAAGCTGCCCTAGCGGCGAAACTGGAACTCGTCGTGCCACACGTCGTGCACACCTGGCCGAGCCGCATCATGTAGCGGATGTTGTGGTAAGTCACCAGCAATGCGGCCGACCCCTCCTTCGTCACCAGGTGGTGGAGGTATGCTCGGGTGTAGGTTTTGCAGACCTGCGCCCAACACGCCCCATCTCGCGTCACGCTGCAGGGCAGTGCCCGGCATCTCCCGATCTGTACTCCCGGATGGCTCGCAATTCTACTCGCAGGAATGCGGGCCGCGGCAGGGAGGCCGGGAGTTGGGCTGCGCACCATGCAGTCGCACTCCGGATCGATGGGCCGGAAGTCCTTCACCATGCTATTGGTCTTCAGCTTCAATACGCCCTCAGGGACGAGAGCAGTGCCAAAGCGGGCGGTCCTCGTTGGGTAGACGCAGTCATACATATCCGCACCAAGCGCCGAACACACCTGGCAAACCCTTCCCAGGTCTAAAGATGCAGCCGCGAATTCACTAAACATTCAAACCATCCCCCGCAGCAACTGCATGCCCAATAAACTGCAGCTAAATGTCGGAGGTGGCAGGCAGAATGCATGTCCGGCCCGTCCACTCCGCTGCGGCGCCTTCTCAGATCCCGGGTCCCGGTTGCGCACGCGGGCGGGTCACAAGGCGCAAGCGGGCGGCTCCCGATTAGGTAGGGGAACACAGGGCGCGAATTGTGGTAGATGGGGCATAGGTAAGGGGGGGTGGGTGGCAGACAAGGGGAGATGCGTCACAAATGGAGGGAGATGGGGCACAAAATTGGGGAGATGGAGCAGAGATAAGAGGAGGCGATAGAGCAGAGTCAAGAGGAGATGCAGCACACATGAAGGGAGATGGGGCAACGAATTGGGGAGATAGAGCAGAGATGAGGGGAGATGCGACACACATGGACGGAGATGGGCACCGATTTGGGGAGATAGTGCAAAGATAAAGGGAGGTGGGGTGTAGACAAGGAAAAGCGAGGCACAGTTAGGGAGAGATGGTGCACAACTTGGGCGACATGGGGCATAGATACCGGGACATGCAACGCAAATAGACGGATGCCGGGCGGAGATGGAGGGAGATGGGGTGCTAGGGGGAAAGGGGGATAGATGGGGCGAGGCACAGCACAGACAGGGGGAGATGGGGCGTTACTTGGGGGAGATGGGGGGTAGATAGGGAGAGGTGGAACCAGATAAAGGGAGATGGATTACAAAAAGGGGGAGATCGGCGCAGATAGGGGGAGACGGAACAGAGGTTGGAGGGATGGCATTGCAAGGGGGAGATGAGGCGCGCATCAATCGAAGGTGCGAACCACTATGTCCAAGGGGTAACCAATGCCCATGACGTAGCGGGGCTTGTCCTCTGGCAACCCGGCAGTGCATTGTGCGACCACTCGCCAGAAGCCATCCTTGCCTTCTCCGCCAGCCAGCCCGCCGATGGCAAATCCTGCGAGCACCGAAGGCCGCGCGGGGACACCCCCCGTGGTATCTCAGCGAGCACCGAAGGCCGCGCAGGGACACCCCCCGTGGTATCTCAACGAGCACCGAAGGCCGCGCAGGGACACCCCCGTGGTTTCTCAGCGATCACGCGAAGGCCGCGCAGGGACACCCCCCGTGGTATCTCAGCGAGCACGGAAGGCCGCGCAGGTACACCCCCCGTGGTAGCTCGGCGAGCAGTAATGCAGATGCCACAGCACGCCTCTACAGCACCCCTCAGCTTTCTGCCCGGCATCTCACTGCAAGGCACCCGTCTCTGCGATGCATCTCACTGCAAGGCACCCGTCTCTGCGATGCATCTCACTGCAAGGCACCCGTCTCTGCGATGCATCTCACTGCAAGGCACCCGTCTCACAGGCATCTGATTATTAGGCACCCTCACCACAGCGTCCCTGTGTTCTCCATTAGAGCTACACCGCACACCCAACTGTGTCTTGCTCTGAGGACGGAGCAATCAGGTGTTCCCTGAAGACTCTGCTGAAGGGGGGCCTCAGCACCCGGAGCCCCTATCGCTCTAGTTCTTCAAGGCATGCAGGTCTGAGAGGAGCTTACCCGGGAGGTCGTCACCGCGCTCCTTGAGCCCATCCAAGCATATCTGCCATTATCAACACAATTATTTTCGGCAATCACGGCTCGTCCTTGAATCCACACGTACAAAAGCGCTTGGCCGCGGAGATGCACAGTTGCTGCTGGCATTCTTGAGAAGGCCAAGGCTTCTCCCCCTCAACAAGAGCCACAGCTAAGCGACTGGGATCGTGGGCTCATATAGCGCGCCAATCGACTCGAGCTGCTTGCTCCAAGGGGACAAGCAGGCGCAGCATATTTGCACCTACTTATAAAGGTAGTAATGACCTTTTCAAGTAGGAAAACTATAAACTTTAGAATGGTATATTTCATGGAATATATTGATCCCAGGGCTGACTGAGACAGAGCTGGAATAAGGAAGGAGGCCCTGCCACAAGGTGCCCGGGCGCTCTTGCTGAGCGAACATACGAGCGAAGGCGGAGAAAACGCAACAACAAATAGTGGTTTGCGCACAGGGATAAAAAAATCGGATGAGTCAAGAAATCAATTGCAAGCAAGGCAGGGCAGGCGCTAGCGTTGACCGGCACGCGGCCGGCGATGGAGCCTGAGGTCACGCCGGTGACTATGGGAAAAGGGCGACCTTCCGCAGATCAGCATCAAGGCCGCCTTGGACTATTGCGAATAGACTTTGCTCATGAGGCCTCGAGTGAGCTGAAATGCAGCGGTCGATCCAACGGATGGTGCGATAGGTCGCCTCTTTGAACCTCTCCTCGTCCACCTCCACACTAGACACCTGCTTAGACCCGTTTGATGGATATGAAATCAGAACTGTTGCTCCGCCAGCAGGGTAGGTCGATCTTGGCATCAGGGAGCATGGATTAGCTTAAGGCCTCCGACAGCCAGGTGCATAAGCGACAGGACAGAAATGAGGTGACGTGTGATAAATCTGTTCACTTCTCTCAGCACGAACAGGTCGGACTACAGAACCGCAAGACCCAGTGGATCGGTTGTTTGGGATAACCGGACCAGCGTTGTCGCCCAGGGTCTCGGTGATTACACGATCAGTGTCACTGGGGTGGTCTTGTGCGCCTAGAATGCTGAGCGGCAGCACAGTATGAGTGATCGTGAAAGATAGGGTATGTCACCCACCACGTCGTCCAGGGCCATTATGATGTCGGCCCCGATGCGGTTCTGGATTTGTATGGAGTGCTCAGGAGTAAGAAGCATTTTTTCGCCATCAACGGGGGACTGAAAGTTGACACCTTCCTCGGTAATATCGGCCAAATGCAGAAGCGACACCTGAAGAGGAGTTCATGGCAACAGTCATGGGCGGAAGGCTTGAGACGCACAAGGAAGATGTCGACCAGGGCGGCCGGGACACAAGCACGCAACGCACCATTTGGAAGCCGCCGGAGTCAGTAAGGATCCCTCGTTTGAAGTTCTGAGCTCCGCCCCAGGTCCACAGTACACGAAAGTCATACTCTTTGCAAATGAAACCACATACTCAGCTAAGTTTGCGACACTGTGTAAGAATACCCAAGGTATGCCGCATCTGCTGTAGGAAGCGTGCATTATAATGCGGACTTGTACTCACCATGAACTCGTGCAGACCTCCCATCTCGGCAAGTAAAGGCGATCCGGGTCGTAACTCGAGATGGTAGGTGTTACCAAGCACGATCTGACACTCTAACTCTTCAAGCTGCTTGCTCGTCAAACCTTTCACCGTACCTGCGATGTGGTGTTCACGCATATTAAATTCCGTACGAGCTATGTCGAATGGCGCATTTAGTTGAAGCCCCAGTTCGTGAAAACATTTTGAAAACAAATCCAAATTCCACATTTTCCTTGGAACCCGAGGAACGGCGAGCAACACTTCCCGCGCTCCGTGCAACCTGCAGCTCGGTAACATAAAGAGGCCGCTCGTGCTTGCTCGCTGATACCTTGAGTACCAACAGGCATGAACATCGGCGTGCAGCAGGCAACTCGAGGGAGAGTGAGAGTCGATGCACGTGCACGCTTGTAACGCGCGACAACCTGCCATCCACAACCACGCGGAAGTTAGGTGATACAATGATGTGAACGAACTACGCTGGTTTATCCAACACTACGAAAAAAAAAATCCTTTCGGTCTGAAATTTGTTCCGTGACAGTGGTCTGCCATTACCTCGAACTTCAAGGGAGGATCCGAACGCGCTTTTTCTTTATCGGCGACGGAGGCCATATTGCTCGATCAAGCTATGGACGCGACCAAAAAGTTTCTTCAGATAATATTTATGTACAGGGCAGATAATTATTCATTACCGAGCAGAAAAATCATTAAGATGCATTTTCGAAAGGAAATTTTGGCTGATTCGCATGTCTTCGCGAACAGAAAGTGCAGTGATCTTAAGCACAGGAGCAGAGCAATTGCTTATTCGTTCCACTATCATTAACACCAGGAAATTCTGCGATTTCCTATCAGAAGCACGTTCAGAGAGTATATCCAAACGGGATGTCGTTGTTTTAAAATTCTCTCTCTCTCTCTTCTGCATTCTTCGATTCGACAAGTTCGAAGTTGTGTGATCAAAGCGAAGGGTAAGCTGAGGTGGAGGTTTCCAGCGCAGGTGACGTTTTTCGGTTGGGGACCCACCCGCCCGACCGGCGACCGCGACCGCACGAAGTTACGAGTTAGTGAATACTGTAGTCGTAGTAAGTGTCTCCAGTCTAACTGTAACTGCCGCCACAACCCAGCTTGGATGAGGAGCGCGTCGCCCTTTACCCCTCTGCAAGGAAGCATCCCCATCAACCAAAACCTGCAGTAAGCCCAAAACCTGCAGTAAGGAAGCAGGCATGCATGATGACTACTTCTAAACAGGAAACCTACCACGCCACGCCAAACCATAAGTGTACCAAAGAGTATTTTCCTGCGGTCAGCGTCATGGGCTAACCCACGCTCTTCGATTTCACAAATGGTGGAAGACACCTCATCTATAGAGATAGGTGCTTCACGCTCTGTACATTGTCCAGCGTAAAAAAACAGAACCTCCGCGGGGTCTGTGATATCAGAGGGTGGGTGAGGGAAATCAAGGTCGGCTTCAGAAGCTTAGCGTTTTTTACCTTCCATATCTCCTGCAAAAATAACAGCTCTCCGCTTCAGTAGGCGGCTGCGGACGTGTTCAAACGAAAGAGGCTTCTAAAAGCATGGTTCTACAACTTACAGCAGCCGACATGTGCTGACGGGAAGATCGATTTTTTTCAGCTCGATGATCGGAATCGCGATCTGAGCACGGAAATCGACAGCCCTTGAGCTCAGCTATCTGCCAGTGTGCAACATGCGGGGGTAATTCGGCCAATTAGATGGCGTAAAGATGAATCAAAGTGAAGCATATGCTTAACAACGATTTCTGTTTGGAGGTCGTTATTCGTTTTTCGAAAATGACAAACGATTTAGTTCCTTGGTGGCACCCTACCCTTAAACCAAAAAGTCATAGCCACCTGTGTCATGTCATGTCATGTCATACAGCAATTTCATGACCTAATCGCTACTCCGGAACCGGAGTCTCTGAGCCGCGGCCGAAGCGATCGAGATTCGATTATTCGAGGTTTGTTACATTTTAGAAGCTCAGAGACTCCGGTCTTTTATGCCAAAACCAAGAAAACAGCCGTAAATCTCACTACCTTTTTTCAAGTCCTCTTTGCTGTTTATCTGGTGATAAAAATGCAGCGTGTGCAGCGTGATCATCCCCCCCGCCCATTTTGGAGAGCGCAATTATCCTACAAGACATGGTAGAGGCATATTTACTTTGGTTTTCGCCTCAATTCTGAACCTTTTCCCGACACGAAGTTGTAAAGAGCGCGACATCATGGGTGAGCAAACGCCATCTCCCCACGTTCATCGCTTTTACTGTATTGTCCGGAAACGTGCGACGATGGGCGCAGATTTTACGTGCGCATCCTGAAAACACTTGAACAACTCACACTAGGTATCTAGCGTTGTATGTGGGACCGCCTTTCACGTTCCAGTTGGGGTTTGCTCACAGGGTTCGCAATAAACCGACACTTGCGAGCGTATGTAGAATCTCGACTACGACTGCTCGGTTGCGTCGGATGATGGGCGGTAATGAAAGGTGAAGATCCCCTCTACCACTTCCACAACTCATATCCTTGTCGTTAAGTGATGTAGGGGACCGTTTTTGACGTTCCAGTTGGGGTTTGCTTGCCGGGTTCGCTAGAAAACGAGATTTTTGAGCGTTCGCTAAATCGCGTATACAGCTCGGTTGCGTCCGAGGATGGGTTCCGAAGTGAGTTGCACTGTGTAGTGTTGGCGAGTGCCGCACTCACAGTATGCATAATGTGGCGCTCGCGCCAAAATATAAAAGTTCCGAAGCGAGTTGCACTATGTAGTGTTGGTGAGTGCCACACTCACAGTATGAATAATGTGGCGCTGGCACCAAAATATAAAAGTTCCGAAGCGAGTTGCGTTGTGTAGTGTTGGCGAGTGCCGCACTCACAGTATGCATAATGTGGTGCTCGCACCAAAATATAAATGTTTCGTGCTTGTTACTATATGATCCGAAGGATGTGACACGGATTCGAACAAAGTTGCACACAGAAAAACATAAAGTAAGTTCGCAACGGCAAAAGCTTTTAGAAGTGGAAAGCTTTTGTAAAACGGTTGATGTATGTAGACACAAGCTTCTGATGGTTCATTTTGGCGAGAAAATTGATATGCAAACATGTAATTTGAAATGCGATAATTGCAGGGCACGGCCAAAGGGTATCAAGACGAAGAAGCGGCGGAGTGACATTCCAAAGGCTAGTGAAGGACAAGGTGGAAAGTACCGTAATACACGGCGTAGACAAAGTGCCTAGATGGGATCATAAGTAATCTCCAAGCGATTGATATATACATGTGAGAGCGGACCCTTACTTCATTTATATAATGACATTGATAGGGTGGGAATGGCATCACTTTCAATAATATTGTTGTCTTATAACGGTTCCTTGACAAAAACTATTTTGCTTTGCGATTTGAATGGTTGAAAATAAGTGAGTATCGCAAAAGTTGTGTTAATTGGTATCAATTATTCTTGACCACAGTTTTTTCTGCTGGTTTCTCTGTAATTCTGCGACTTTCGTGGCCAATAAAAGGGAAAGTAAAGCACGAATCCAAAAAGTAACACGTGTGTATACCTTAGAATACATGTCTAAAGGAACCCTGAATTTTTTAGGCCATTTGAACAACCTTTTTTCGGGGCGTGACATAAAAGTCCAGAGCCTTCGGACTCCATGACAGTTACAAACCCTAAGTCATAACATCTAAATTTAACCGATCCGAAGGCTCTGGCCCCCAGAGAAGACCTAATCAAATGTGCATTTTCGATGACGCTGATGACTCGGGAAATGAGTAATATCGCGTGTATAGATTGATTTCAATCTGACGGTAAAAAGGAGATTGTCGAATGTCATCACCGTTCGATGAAATTTTATTTGAAACATTCAACATGAAAGTCAGTTGCTACCGCGTGTACAAGCGTTGTTGTCGTTCACATCTCACAGAACTCAAAGCATTCCCTTCACCCCCACAGCACGACATACCTCAGCAGTGCTTGTTTTTCCTGTCTTCGTGAACGGCAGGAACAATAAGTATTATGCAACTAGTTACGAGGTATTACGCATATTCATAAGCATTCGCATCAACAAGCACGCAGTCCCGTGTTTGAACACGCAGTCCCGTGTTATAGGGAGTCAGCGATGCCCGGTTGCCAGCGCCGCCGTACAGGTCGTACGCTGCTGGCAGTGTCTATTTAGATTTTTTTTTACATATTTACATTGTTGCTCTAGTTTCATTCTAGTTGCACTACTTTTTCACACGCGAATCTCCTCGAGAATTCGTAAGGCCTCTGCTGAGGTCAAAACCTGACGGTTAGGATACCCAGGTTCCAAGGGTACCCAGGAAGTTATATAAACCGTAGTCCGTAGACCATAGACCATAGACCGTTACATAAAATATACATATGGCATACACATAATATACATAAGATTACCATAAATATATGTTTACACAAACCATAGACCATAAATCACACATGTCATCCATTGACAAATGGCACCCCTACGCGACATACATTTAGTAACGTGTGTCAAGATAAGCAAATCTGAGATGAACCAATCGTGCGTCAAGAAAAATGACAGAACCACGACCGAAATAAATCATGCGTAGAGCAAAATGACCAAGTTGACAAAGTTCATCACCAGGGTTTGAAGGCGCGGTTGTGGTCATAGATCTGCGGCGAAGTCAATCTGCAGCGAAATATTATTATTTGATGATGGGTTCATTTTAGAATAGAAGTGGCTACTGCCCGACGGTCCGGTCCTATGACAAGGACCGTAGTGAATTCGGGCTAGCAAGTGCGTTTTTTAGATATACTTGATATATGAGTGCTTGGGCATCATTTTTAGGTGTCAAAGAATTTATCTTGAACGTGGTTGGGGCGGTATACTCGATTTGGACATGTGGGAGATGGTGGAACTAGTGGGGGTAGCATCGCTTGAAATTAATTAAAATGACCGGTCCCATCACAAGCAAGGCATGGTATCGAAACTTTTCGACCGTATCGATAGTTTTCGATAAGTTTCGAATGAATATCGATCGATATGAATAAGTACTGTGTGAATATCAATCGATATAAATAAGTACTGTGTGCATATCAATCGATGTGAATAAGCGCGATGCCAATATCAATCGATATGAATAAGTTCAATGTTGATATCAATCAATATGAATAAGTGCACATTTGTTTCCACGTATCGATATATTGATATATCAATATGACCTGAGTGCACACAACATTGCAAGCAAATACGCAAGGCATCAGTGAAAAAAATAATGATGAATTAGACCATACAATGCTATCTAGAACTCTAAAGTGTGCTAAGGCATGCCATCACGATACATGGAATGCTCAATTGTGCCTTCTGTAAGGCCTTTCCTTAAGTCAGAATGCATGGCCCCCACCTTAGAGACTCAGGCGCGCTCCACACCTGCCTGCTGGATGAAACTTGATGTGACGGTGCGGTTGCGGCTCATATATTATGCGAGAAGACCCAGTCAGTAAACAGACAGGTCAAACAGGAAGCACTGCAACGCTCAGGGTTTCGCACTCAGAATCTCTCTCAACATACAGAAGATATAATATATATAGTTCTAGTATGCTGAGTGTGCTCTGTCTCATGTGACAACCGAACTCGATCAGAGGAGATGACAGTCGGGTCAGTGAAGTAGTCAGAGGTGTCGAGCCGTATCGGTGATGACAGCGGTCAGGTCGCGTCGGTGATGACTGCGGTCACGACGGGTCGGTGATGACAACTCTGATGACTGAGCTCGGACTGAATGTCAACTCCAGCACACCACCTCGAGTGAGGTGGTCAGACCAATAACCAATCAAACCAAGATACATGCCACTAATCCAGTGCCAGAACCAAAATCCAGAAAGATGATGGAAATGGTGGAACTGCAGTCACACCGTGTCAGGGCTGAAAACCCCGAAAAGCTGGTCCGTAGACCCAACGTCCTGACACGGGCAGTAATCTGTCCCTGGTGCCACCCTGCTGTCGGGGGATAGTGATATGTCATGTCTCTGAAGGTCCACACACCGTGGCTGCAAGCTATCCGGGGTGCTTCGTCAGGGGTAGGATAAGGAGTGCCGAAGCAGGTCCAGATCCGCCCGTCACCGGAAAGACTTACTGCAGAGGGAGAATGAAGAGAGAGATCATGACTGACAGCAGCGGTGGCTCTCACGGTCGGAACAGACACTGTAAGGATACTGTGACTAATGCAGTGTAGCTAATACCATAGAGTGAGCTCGGAATATCAATGTCCATATACACAAATCTATCAATGAGTGCCACATCATTTTCTATCTATTACAGTGATTCATTTTTTAAGGAAAACAGTAACTAACATAAAGTAACCAGCCATAAGTAACTTTGAATATAGGCCAGTACCTGCAAAGCACAGTCAGCTACACAAACAACCCAAAACAGGAAAACAGGAAAACAAGGTACTCACAGTCAGATCATGCTGCTGCTTTCTGAGTACCAGTAAATCATTTCTGAATAACTGCAGCCTGAGCCTTGCCCATGGCCATATATTGCTGGAACATCTGAATGAAGTAGGGCTGCATGTCCTTGACTGGAGGAACTGGTTTGGTGTAGGGGTCTGCCAGGTTCCGAGCTGATGGGACTCTGGCACACTGAATCCAGTTCAATCTGACAAAGTCTCGGAGGACATGAAATCTGATAATCACATGCTTCACCTTCTCGGAGAGGAGGTGATGCTCGACAATAGATCTGCATGCATCATTATCCAGCAGCAGGGGAATAGGTAACTCCAGGCGGGGCTGAGCTGAAGCTGTATTGATATATTCTCTGTTCCGGTTGTTCTGGAATCTGAGGGGAGTGATTTCATCTGTACTGAGTTCATCAGGAATTGTAGGAGAGTTTGGGCGGACTGAAGTCAGGCCGTCTGCTGGCTTGCATTGTTTCTCAAGCAGACGCCTGAGCACTGAGGTAGTCTGAAGAGAAGGCATGTCAAAGTGAATATCTGTGGCTGCTCTGTCAAGGTACTGAATAGCATGGTCAAGATCGGAATCAAGGGGCTGCTGGCAATCAATACGGTGAGTAATAGAACCAAATATCTCAGTGAGCATGAACATCAGTGATACCAACCGCTGAGCTGCCGTACTGGCTGCAACATACTCTGAACCTGTGGAGGAGACCTCAGTGATGGTCTGCCTCCCTGAATGCCACTGCAGTATCATACCAGCCAGAAATATCACGGAGCCAGAATAGGACCGGGCATCATTCTCTAAGTCCCTAGCCAGGTCAGCATCTGAATAACAGAACATGGTGATGACCTTGACCGGAGTCTCGGGGTAGTAGAATGCCAGAGAGTAGTGAGCTGTGCTGTCCATATACTGCGCAATTCTGATCAGAGCCTTCATAGACTCCTCAGAAGGGCATGATACAAACTGAGCCCGATAGATTACAGGATAGTAGCAGTCAGGTCGTGAGCCACGGGCCAGCCATAGCAGTGAGCCGAGGATGGATCTGTAACTGGGGACAAGGGACAGGTCTGGATCTGCTGGTTTCTTGATGATGAGCTTCGGGTCCATAGGAGTTCTGTAGGAATGAGCTGTGATGTTGTTGTTGGCCATCAGGTCCTTGATCTGTCTGGACTGGCAAAGGTAGATACCAATCTGATCCTGCCTGACCCGCATCTGGAGAACCGAGGTGACCTCTCCGAGATGCTTAGCCAGAAACCTGGCTCTGAATGCTGCCCAGAAGGCATCCTCAAGCTCTGTACTGGCGACCAGAATGAAGTCATCCACATAGACTACACACATGGCCTTAACCAAATCAGTGTAGATGAAATATATGCAGTCATCATGAGAGGACTGCCTGAATGTCACCTCGCCGAACATAAAGCTGAGCATGAATATCTTAACCAGTCTCTGCCAGGAAGCACCGGCCACCTTAAGGCCGTACAGTGCATAGTGCAGTAAAGCACCACCGAACCCCTGATAGGTGTAACCACCCGGAAATGATACCCATACTGGGACATCCAGCTTAGCATTCATAAAGGCCTGGGAGACATCGAAGTGACTCATTTTCAGACTGAAGATGCTGCCGAAGATGAAGGCCAGTCTGAAGGCATAAAGCTGAGGTGTGGTGCAGGTGGTCTCCCACGGAAGGTAGCCGTATGTCTGCTTACCATTGGCACACAGTCTGGTTTTGAAGATCTGCCGTGTGCCAGATGGTGCTGAGGGGTCTGGTTTGAAGGGTCTGGAGAACACAAAGAGAGTGGTCAGGCCTTTGGTACCCGAGGGAAGGTGTCCCGGGACCATTTTATTGTCGGCGGCCAGACCAGCCACTTCGGCATCCATAGCCTCCTGCCACTGAACTGCTTCTGGGGTGGAAAGTGCCTGCTTGACACCGTGGACTGGCTTGAGCTGGGGTGCAGAAATATTGAACATGTGCACCACCAACTCTCTGGGTCCTGATCTGATGAAGCTGTCAGCTGAGGTGTACTGCTGTGGAATGTACTCGGGGCGGACATCTCTGCTGGGATCATCGGAGAAGGGAAGGAAGGCGGCGGCATGGGTGGACGGAAAGCTGACGAGGGTAGCAGGAAGGTCCATATGCCAACCATAGGTAGACTCTGGAGTAGGCTCAAATATTACACCATAAGGTGTGCTGCTGCCTCTGTCGGTGGAGATGATGATAGCGCCATATGATGGATGTCTGCGGCTCTCTCGGGCTCTGACAGCTGTCCAGATCGGATAGTGCTCATTGACCGAGACGGTCTTCCTATAGTGTGCGACATACACCAGCAGGTGTCTGTAGTGTGTACCGTCGGGTGTGGACTTGACATAATGAACCACGTCAGTCCAGGTATTGTCCCTCGACGGAACAGAGAGAAGCACACAGCCGTAAGACTGTCGGTCGGAAGTGCAGTAGTATGAGCTGATCTCAATGATCTGGGCATAGGTACAGTCGAGTGTCTCTGAGAAGGGAGATGGCCTGATAAAGGTAGCATCAGCCTCTCTGTCAGCTGCCATAGTGTCTGGGAATGCTGACATGGATCTGCCCAGGTGCTCATAGGTAGGTATCCAGTGTGGCTTGCCCACAAGATGTACTGTGCCGTCGGAGGTGTCTAGGATCTTGTAGGCATTAGAGCCCATAGAGATACCAACCATGCGGCCTGCCCATGATCTGTTCTGAAGTTTTGATGAGATGCCTGGCTGTCTGCTGTTCCTCTGCTGACTGTCCATAACCACATAGCAGTGTGCACCAAATGCACGGAGACGACGGTACTGAAAGTGATGACCTGTCATAGTGTGGATAGGAGTAGTTACCACTTCCTTGTGTGGTGTAATGGACCACAACAAGGCACCATGCTTAGCCGCAAGCGGCCAGTAGCTGAGGTCGAGTCCAGAAGCTGTGAGGATGGACCGGATCATACGGGACAGGATGCCAGTGACATTCTCCGCATAAGGATTGTCCGTATGGACTGTGGGAGAAGAGGTCTGGTGGATAATGCCATGCTGCTGGTAAGCTGCCCGGCATTTGGCATCTGCCATCTCAGGTGCACAATCAGTCCTCAGCACCATCTCAGTGTCTGAGACTGTAGAGGTGGACAGGAATAGCTCATCAATGCCGTAAGAGAGGGATCTGGTATAGGCAATGAATCTCAGGAGACATACATAGTAGTCTGCCTTAGAGGCAACGGTGAACACAAATAGGTATCTGGTGGAGATGTCAATGAAGTGTATACGGTATCTGTGCCCATTGTAGCCACTGGGTGAGATGGGGCCTGTCATGTCTGAGGCCCATTTCCGGGCTGGCTGTTGCTGACTGGTACGGAGGCGGTCTCTGCTCGGGGCTGGTTTCTGTTTGAGGCCCGTCGTAGCACAGACTGCACACCACTGAGAGCAGGTGGTAAGTGAAGCAAGAGCTGCTCTGGAACACTGTGGTCTGCCCAAGTCTACCCCTGGCATGTCATAGAGACGGAGGATACGGGTCATCGAAGCATGCCCGAGAGCATCATGCAGCTCAAGAGGAGGACTGACCCTGATCGGGGTGTGGCGGTCTCGGTAGAGGATGCAGATGGGAAAGGGTGTGCCATCGATGAAGACCCGACCAGGTCCACCGTCAGAACCAGCTGGGGTGAGAGAGAGTGTGGAGGTGTAGGTGTGTCGCTCAAGGTAGCTGAATAACCCCGTAGTACCAGTAGGCCAGGTATGTAATACCTCCATAGTACAGGTCTTATGCCAGATCCTGTGGGATGGCATATAGGGAACTATCCAGAAATATACAGTATTATGAGGGTCCAGAGGAAAGTCAGCATTGCCTTTAGTGAAAAGGCGGTCCAGAATAGATATAGTGAATGGCGGATTAGCATAGAAGTAATAACCAGTCAACTGGACGGAGAATATACTGTTCTGACTGTGATAGTGCTGCAGAGCAGGGTGATTATTGCCCTCTCCGACTGGGAGAGAGTCGCCGAACATAGAGACATCAAAGGCTGGTTCCCCAAGCTTGGCCGTAGCCGTAGGAGACCCATGAGTAGTAGCCCAGGCACTGTACTGACTGTTGGACCACATCCAGTCGGATGGGTCCCCTGATCTGTGCCTCTTCTTATTGCCCTGAAAGGCCTGAAAGCTGACATCTGCTGACTCTGGCTCTGCCCAAAGATAGTCTGTGCCATCATCAATGATAGAGTATATCCGGCCAGAGTCAAGATGGGTATATGTCATACTGATGAAGTCAGGTGATGAGAAACCCTCCCGGAGCATAACTCGGGTTGACAGGAGGGTTTTGGCGCCGTGTTTGAAATGGCAGCCAGGAATGCTATACTCATCAATGTCACCAGTCAGTATGTCTCTGCCGATCAGTCTCAGTGTGCCAGTGCCATCAGTCCGTGAAGCGGGTCCAGTCATGACTGTACTGAAGGATATGGTCCTGCTGGTATCAAGGTCAGTGATCCTGTGTCTGGACCCGGTGATATTGCCGGTTGCACCGGAGTCACAGACAATGCCATCAGTGTCAGAACTGGTGATAGAGTACAGATGTATCATGGGGTCCTGGGAGAAGATGACTGAAGGGGGTGCACAGAATAGTCCAAACCAGGTACACATCTCCAGAGCTGTGTCGCCTACATACTGCATGGCGCCGTAGAGCGGAGTCTGAGTCACAGGGCTGCAGACAGCGGAGATCGGTGACAGGTGGTGACCAGCCTCAAAGTGAGCCTCGACGAGGAACTCCTCATAGACACTCTGGTAGAGACATGTCAGGACTATGCCAAGGAAGGCTGTCAGGAGCAGAGCTGATACTGCTCTGTACCTCTGGCGCCGCTTCTCAAGCGCCTGAAGGAGACAGATCTGGGCTGAGCTGTCTGGTGGGGAACCGTCGGAGCCACGAGGAGAACCATAGTGGCGGTGCTGACCAGAGTCATACTGCCAATACCAGTCGGAACCAGAGGAATATCCAGAACCATCACCAGAGGAATACCCAGAACCATCACCAGAGGAATACCCAGAACCATCACCAGAGGAACACTGCCGGGTGGCAGACCAATCAGGAGTGATACCAGTGCCACCATCAGGTAAGCCACCATCGGATAAACCACCATCCCCAGACCAAACTGACTGGACTGACTGGACTGATTGACTGTACTGACTGACTGCAGTACTGCTTTGCCCACCTCCCATCTCCCCCCCCGGTTGACACAATGTCAATCCGTACCACACTCCCTGAACAGGTGCTGCGGCTGAGAGGGCCTCCGCCGAAGCACTTGCCAGGAAGCAAGTGAACAGGGCGAAGGACATGAATGCACACCGGAAGATAGAGACACCACCTCTACCGACACGCCGTGGCGGTGGAGGTGGTGCCTGTGTGTCAGACATGTGCGTGTCACTAGTCAGGTCAAGCGACTCATGGACCGGAGCGGGGACAGGAGGACACTGCTGAAGGAAAGAGCGGGAGAGACTCCCTTCTGTAGGGCGACCTCCAAGATTGATTGAGTTAAAGTTTGGGGCCGTGTCAGTGCCCCCAGTGTGCACCCGGTGCTCACTGGCTGGTGGGGACACTGACACGGCAGAGCCTGCATCAGACAGCAACAAGTCAGGAGGGCCAGGTGGCGGGGGCGTCACCAGAGGGGCTACACCCCTAGCTCCTAGTGAACTCTTTGATGGCAAAAGGTTACCGTGGCAAACGGTAGGGGACCTGTAGTCCTCCTCCCACACCCGCTCCCAGTGAACCTGCTCCAGGGATTTCCCTGGAGCAGACAGGGGGGAAGCAGGCGGGGGCACCGCACTGCTCCGTGACCCCTCCCTCAACAAAGATGCACTGTGAGTGTGGTGTGGGGAAGAGTGCTCGGTGGGTGCCGGTGCCGTGTACATGTCACTGTCCTCACCGTCACCCTGCACCACCGTCATTCCTGCAAACAGAGAGCAAGTCTCTGTGAGTGCAGGGACGGTGTGCGTGTGGTGGACGGGCGAGGACAGTGACTCACACTGTGCTGCAAACAGTCCAGCAGACACCACCGACGAGTCTGCTCGGTCCTGCGGAGCATGATCCACAAGAGCTGACCCGTGCGGTGTCTGCTGTGTCCGGCCGGAGTGGTACTCTCTGCAACAGGCGAGCACCACCGCAGCCGTGGACTGTGGTGAGTGCTGTGACACCTCGAGAGGTGCATCATGCTGTGCAGAGGCAGGTGCAGAAGCAGGGATGTCAGGCAGCAAGTAGGGGGGAGTGGGAAAGGGGTCACAAGCCTTCTGTTCTGTGCCGGTCCGGAACATCCTGAAGTGCACTCTTCCGAGTGACAACGAGACATTCTCGGACTGTGCACAGAACTTTTGGAATTTGGCTTCCGCATGTTGTTGTAGGCGGTCCCACTCCTGTTGTTGAGCCTCGGAGAGGCCGTCCCAGTCCCCATCGTCGTCAGACTCATCGGAGTCCCCGTGCTCCTGACTGGCGGAGTGAGAACTCTCCTCACCCTCACTGTCAGAGCACGAGTCCTCCTGGTACCCGACAACTGCTGGAGTGCCGTGCAACAGACAGAAGGACTCTAGTGCCTGTTCAGACTCCTCGTAGGCAGTCTGAAACTGGGCGGCTAGGATCTCCGTCCGAGCATGCTCCGCAAGCAGCTTCGGGTCTAGGTGGAAAGCATGAGCCGACATCAGCTTCGGGCAGTCGGCAGCCCTGTGCCCCTTTGACCCACAGGTCCAGCATTCCCCTCGGAACTGCTGGGTCTGCCGATCAAAGACGACACGGGACTTGCCCTTGCCCTTGCCTTTGGCGGATCTCTGCTTGCCCTTACCGCCCGTCTTACCACCCTTGCGGGGAAAGACTCCTGCACGGTAACCAGAGCCAATCCCTTTAAAAGGGTTAGTGCGACGAGGCGGAATGTACTGACGGGAAGAGGTGCGGTCAGGGACTCCCCTGCGGCCATGTGCACCACGGCTTCCGCCGTGATGCGAACCTGCATCATTGTAGAAAGCAGCCGTTAGTGGGGACTTGAGTTTCGTCCCCGCGTTCCTGTGAACTGCCCGTGTCTCACGGAAACAGGTCAGCAAGGAAAGCGAGGAGTCAGCATCGAGCTTCTCCTCTGTGTAGGCATCATGCACCGCCTTATAAAAGACGGGACAGATCCTACGGAGAAACAATGCAATCCGTGCCTTCTCGGAGATGGTCACGGTGCACCCAGGACCCAAGTCAGACTCAACGGTGTCCAGAGAAGTCTGGAACACGTCAATGTAGTCCGCTGGGTCCTGGCCAGCCCTCAGGTCAACTCTGTCACCAGCGGATAGGAAGTCCGCAGCGCTGAACTCCTCGTGATCGGGCACAACGTGCCTCACGAGATGAACAAGCGCGATCTTCCCATCCCCTGGGAAGAGTCTGTCAGCCTTGCGCAGGATACGCAAGGCGTCTCCTGCGCAAAGCGACTGGAGCAATTCCAACAGCAGGAGATTCGCCTTCTGCGGAACCTCCAAACCGTGGTTTTGCAAGTCGAACATCAACGCCATCTTAGGGTGAACGAGTCTGAGCCTGGAATCGAGTTGCTCAACCAGGATGTCCAAAAGCAAACGAGCATTCTTCTCGTTGCTAGTGAATTTCCAGGTCTTTGCAGACTCTCCAGGCTCGACGCATTTCCCTTTGATGACGCTGAGTAATGCATCGAACTCCGCGGGCTTGCGCAACAATTCCCATGCTAGGTTGTTGCAAACTGACAATTCTGACGTGTCCGAAGCATTCGCTGGCGTCGGTGTGCCATTCAAAGCACCGAATTTAAGTTGACGTTTTCTCGCCCCTGGGGGGTGTGTCAGCAAGCGTCTCGGCAGAACCGGCGGTGTGGCGTACGGAGTAGATGACATCTAGATAATCAAAAAGAAAGAACTACAAGCAAGGCAACACTAGCAATCCCTAACAGGATAATACGCAAGCAAGCAATCAAATTTCACAACAGGAGCACCAAGAGGGTGCCAAAAAGGGAAGGGGGAAGAAAGCCTGTGATGCAAAAACAACACAGTTAGCAGTCAGTGGTGATGGCGTGGAGGAGCTCTTCGTTCAGTCCCGCGATTTTTAAGGGTATTCGCGCGAGATTGTCAGGGTCCCTACGGTTGATCAGGCCGTCCCAGGATTTTCCTAACTAATTTAAACGCTGAAACGGAACGTACGATTCCTCTCACTCACCACTACTTGTGTACTAGGGTGTATCGCGAGTCAGACGAGAGACAGTCGTGTCTGAATGACGAGTGACAGCACCAGTGACAGTCACCAGTATGACCGCGAGGTATGACAAGGGTGACTGACAGCTTGTGACTTTTTGAACATCTGCAACCACAGCAGATCAGGTTGAGAGAATTGGTGGGAAGCCATTCCAGAAATGGGGGGGGAACCATTTTATATTCAAACAGCCACACAGATCTGGAGGGAAACCAGGAGAGTCCCAGATCTTGCCACATCATCAGATCTATGACTATTCAGTAATTCAGAGCAGAGATCACTGTATGACTGGCAGCTACAGCCCAAGGGCCAAATGACAAGACCTGTCAGAGGATATGTGAACATGAAGTGACTGAGCATGTGACTGTCGAATTCGGATGAGATCTGAGGGAATTCGAGTCGACATGTTACTACTTAAAGAGCTGAACAAGCTCTCATGTCAGTTTTTGAATTAGTTACACATTGGCACTGACCTCTGGTGTCTTGTAACTTCAAACAGTGAAAGTTCATCTAAGTATAAGAAATATCCGACAGTATACAAAGCATTCCGATATCAACCTATGGTCCTAGTACCATATTCCCTGTAAGTGTTACTTGCACCCTTGTGAGACTGGTTCAGTCCTCACAACCGAACAACTGGTATCAGCGTGGTCGTGGTTCACGACTTCCGTTAGTATCTGCGTTCCACAACGCGTTGTACAAACACAATTTTAGCCTGAATCTTCCGCCTTTGGGCGAAGGTGTCGTGCCTCAACCAAAGCACGACCTGTTCCTCTGAGAACACACTATATCTGCATATCGTACCGACCTGTGCCGCATAATTACGACTGTGCAGTTTGCCGCTGGGCCAACTTTCCTTCTCTGAGCGACCTTTCCGCAGGATTCTTCGCGCGGTTGGAATTTTGCCCTGAAACGAAATCGTGCCTCAACCAAAGCACGACTTGTTCTCATAAGAACACTACGTATCTGTTAATTATCTCGACTTGTTCCCGCATAATGATGACGACTGCACGCCTTCAGAAATTGCCTCGTGCCAGCGTGTGAATTTCTCCAGCGACCTTTCCGCAACCGGTGGAATTTCAGTTTAAATCGGCGAATTCTCGCTGGGCAAGTCTTGACAATTCTTGACGCGACAGACACCGTACGGCAGTACTTGAACTACGAGCTCAGCACCGTATTTTGGTGCCCTTCCCCTCGTGCGGTGATCTTCCTGCGCAATTTGCCCCCTAGTGGCGAAATCGTACGGAAATTAACGACTACCGACGCCTCCTCCTTGCTGCCGTTTCCGTGCGCAAGGCTGAGAGCGCGATCGACAGCAGCTGCGTTTTGTTACGGAAGAAATCTTCTTTTCTGGACAACCTTTCCGCAGGATTTATTTTTGCCGGCGGTTTGTACCGGTAATTAAACATATTTTAGCCGAAATTATCGCCAAAACGCGTCTGCCGTACCGTAATGATGATGAATGACTACGGAGCACAACAGCCCGTCACTGGTGCGAGCGTATCTCCGCGACCAGTGACGTCTTTCGGGCCAGCAGTGTCGGAATTGGGCGCCCACTTTGGGGTCCCGCCGTCTGCCGTACAACACACAGCTGGCTTTCCGCCGTTTCCGTACGACTACAGCGGACAATTTGCTGCGTACCCTCCGGGTGCTGCTTTCGACGCTGGGTTAATGATGACACCGCAGCAGCAATTTGTGGGCCAGCCGCAATTGCACCCGCAGACGCCGCAACAGCAGATTTTTCCGCAACAGCAATTTGTGAGCCAGTCGCAATTGCAACCGCAAACGTCGCATCAGCAGCTGGAGTTTCAGCAATTCGTGCACCAGCAGCAACTGGAACTGCAACGACAACTGCTTTGGCAGCAGCAGCAACCGCACCAACACCAACTGCAGCCGAGATCGCTATGGCAAACGCAGGTGCCGGTTGCTTCCGTGGCAGTGAGACCCGTGTCACCGGTTCCCTTCGGTGCCTTCACACCTGAACCGGTGCAGCCTTCCTCTACACCTGCTTTCCTTGCTGCTTCTGGACAGGCACCCTTGCACCCGGGCCCTGTCAACCCTGCAGGATCTACCAGCCCTGAGGGGGGGGGAGGAGAACCAACGCCAGTAGGACCCTTGCCGCTGGCTTCACAGCTCAGCGCTGGTTCCTGCACAGTATCTCCTGCAGTGTTCTTTACTGACGTTACGCAGGGCGGTGCTCCTGACCCAGCGATTTTGTCTGCGTTATTGACTTCGGGACCTGCGCCTACCACTTCTTGCCCAAAGATGGGGGATTGGGTCCCCATGGCAACAGGGGCCGCCGGAGGCCCTGGCCAATTTTCTGCGACGTCAGTAACAGAGGCCAGCGCAGCGGTGTCTTGCCCGACGATGGGGGATCGGGTCCCCATGGCAACAGGGGCCGCCGGAGGCCCTGGCCAATTTTCTGCGACGTCAGTGACAGGGGCCAGCGCAGCGGTGTCTTGCCCGACGATGGGGGATCGGGTCCCCATGGCAACAAGGGCCGCCGGAGGCCCTGGCCAATTTTCTGCGACGTCAGTGACAGGGGCCAGCGCAGCAGTGTCTTGCCCGACGATGGGGGATCGGGTCCCCATGGCAACAGGGGCCGCCGGAGGCCCTGGCCAAAATTCTGCGACACCAGCGACAGGGGCCAGCGTAGCGGTAGCAACGCCAGGGGGGCCGACGACTGAAGAACGGGCGGCAAGCGTCGGGATGTTGCGGCGACTGGCACAGGCAACGACTGAGCGAGCGTCACGAGCAGCTAGCTCTCCCGCTGCCGTGAATGCGCCACTAGCACAGCCAGCAGTAAACGTTGCTTCAGCGGGCCATGCAGGTTCTGCCTCAGCCGCCCAAGCAAGCGCTGTCCCAGCGGCCCACGCAGGCGCTGCCCCAGCGGCTCACGCAAGCGTCGCCCCAGCCGCTCACGCAGGCGCTGCCCCAGCCGCTCACGCAGGCGCTGCCCCAGCAGCCCACGCAGGCGCTGCCCCGACTGCGCACGCGGGCGCGGTCCCAGCGGCCCACGCAGGCGCTGCCCCAGCGGCTCACGCAAGCGTCGCCCCAGCCGCTCACGCAGGCGCTGCCCCAGCAGCCCACGCAGGCGCTGCCCCGACTGCGCACGCAGGCGCGGTTCCAGCGGCCCACGCAGGCGCTGCCCCAGCGGCTCACGCGAGCGTCGCCCCAGCCGCTCACGCAGGCGCTGCCCCAGCAACCTTGGCAAGCGCTGCCCCGGTAGTCCATGTGGGTGTCGTTCCAGCGGTTCACACGAGCGCTGCTCAGCTCAGTTACGTGGATGTGTTTCCCAGCTGCCAGCACCCGGTAACCCTCCAGCACCGATGCCAGCGTCAGGTGACCTAGTCAGTCCAGGCTTAGTGACTGCGTTGGAGGCTCATGGATCGCAACTGCAAGCAGGAGTGCGTTCGGTCAGACAGCTGAGAGAGAGACATGGGTTACAGCCTGCGGACTTGCCAGTTCACAAACCGGACCCAGTTGCACCCGTCAGTGGCTCAACCTCAGCACCTGCAGCCAGTACGTCATCCCGATCTTTTACCAGACCCCAGCATAAAGGCCCAGGAAGATTGTCTGAGCAAGATGTTCTCGGTAGAGTTCATAGAAGGAAAGGGCCAGATCAGAAGGTGAGGATACTGAAGTGGACTGAGGACGACAATTCCCTCTGGAGCGACCATAGTGGGAAGAGCGCTGGATCTCAGCGGAGCACCCCAGTTCGGCTGCAGTTGATAGCAGCTACCAGGAAGGAGAGAGAGACACTCGTACGTTGGTTTAATAATGAACCACGTACCCAGCCTGGCCGTTTGCAGTTGTACGCAGCCACTGTGACAAATCTGCAGGACCTGAAGGACCAAGTGAGCTCGAGGGAGTACGCTCGCATGTTGAGACATGGGGCTCTCAGACACGAAGGAGGAATTCCCATTAACTCCCGTGCAGTTATCTCACGCTTAAACGACATTTAAATCGATCGATTTACCCCCCCACAAACGCCGATTTGGACCCCTTAGACACCCCCTATCAAGGCACTCGATAGCTCAAAATGTGCCTAACGATGCCAACCAGAACTTGGTTGCAAGCACGAACACGTATGTGTTCATATGCACCTTAACAAGCAACGGTCTAGCCGACCATGCCGCAGAAATTCCAAATGCCATAACAGCATAGGAGTTAAGTTCTTTGCGGGAATTAACTTCGGACGAGCACGACCTCTGAACCGACGAGATGAGCACCCAGCTCAGAGCAACAGGTTTGCTGTGCTCCCTGAGGTTCCGTCAGATCAGTCAGCATCATTGGTGGCAGCACCCAGCAACAGCCAGCCGGCCCAGCGGGGGTCCCCTGAGGATGATCCCAGCAGCAGCAGCGGTAGCGAATCGTCGCTCAGTGAGAAATCAGTATCGCCAGAGCGAGAGCGCAGATACCGCAGCAGCAGCAGTGACGACAGTGAAGAGCGGAGCAGAGGGCGGCGAAGAATCAAGAAGAAGAAGAAGAAGTCCAAGAAGCCCAAGAAGCGAAGCAAGTTCACTGCTGAGGAGAAGGGAAAGGCTAGGGCTGCTGTAGCGGCTGAGGAGAACCACTCCCTGACGCCAGAGATGGCGGTGAAAACCCTGCTGAAGGACAAGGCTCTTAGAGACCAGGCCTTCGAGTGTCTGCCTGCGGAGAGACAGCGGGCTATAGCCAGTGCGAAGGCCGCAGGGGAAGACGTGCACTGGGAGCAAGAGGGGTGGGAAGCTATGATGGCTGCCCAGAGGACAGTGCTGCAGGAGAGGAGTACCCCTCACCCGTTGCCAGTGCGTTCCCCCACACCGAAGGACACAGACTTGGTGTGGTACGAACACACCAAAGCCCTACATCCAACGCTGAGTGAGGATGAGGCATGGCAATTGGCGGTGCATAACCACACTGGAGCCAGCACAGCGCAGACCTCGGGGACAGGAGGAGGAGTGTCGAGTTCAGTATCCTCAGCACAACCTTCGGGCTCGGAGACAGCAGCCTTGGAGGAGTGGAGATACCCTTCAGTGCCTATCACTGTGGAACAAGGTATCCGGGACCACGTGAGGGTGCACAACTCGGGGGTAGAAGAAGCTACCGCCATTGCAGCAAAGTATTCCAACTTAGCTGTGAGTTATGGGCACGCAAAGAACCATAGAGTTCGTGAGACCCTGCCCGGTCCAGTGATGCAGCTCATCAGCGACACAGGTCACCCGGTACCCGAAGGCGCAGGGTGTGTCCGGTGTGGTCGCTTACTGCGATCGCCCGAGGGCCAGATCCGGGTCACTCCCGGATTAATCTGGGATGTGATGTTGGGTTCCAACCGGACCTGTGTGCAGGTGCCTCTTTGTCAGGAGTGCACTAAACCCCCTGGACAGGAGCCTTAGCTCAGCTGCCCATCATTCCCACGCCCGATGTGACAACGCCACAGTCTCAGCCGCGGAGTACTAGTGATCAGCAGCCCCCGCCAGATCCAGACCCTTCGCCCCACAGAGACGCACCTGAGCAGGAACGTGGACCTCCGCCTCGCAGAGACGCGTCCGAGCAGGAACGTGAACCTCCACTGCGGTCAGAGACCGATCCAGCGCGGTTGGAGCAGACACAGCTGAAGAAGCTGGAGGCAGAGGACAGACTCCTGAGTACCTTACGGAAGCTAAGGGAGCGCATCACTACGTACACGTGCCCTCTAGATCAGACAGCGGGAGAGAAGTCATCTGGTCATTTGCTGCAACCGTTAAAACTTCTGATGAGGGAGCTGCAAGATTACTTCAAGGAGCCGCAGGTGAAGAGAGCGCTGGCCACGAAGAAGATGAACGAGGACGCCGATGGAAGTGAAGCCACGGTCACCACTGTCTCAGAAGAATTGCGTCTGATCATCAGAGATAGGGTGGAAGGATCAGTCCAAGGGCTGCTAAACCAGAAGGTTCTAACCAATCAGATGAATACGCTGGACGATCTGATCGGCACCCTCGCTCGATCTTGCATCAGCGACGCTCACCTTAGCATTCTACCCAGCATGTTGTCACGGTCTCGGCAGGCCTCGGGCAAGAACGCAGGAAGGAATGCGCGGACCTTCCACCACGCTCTAATGGAAGCGTTTGAGCTGATGGAATCCCTGCATAAGCACGGAGTCACCGGTCCAGTCAGCAGAGCCTCGTTACCCGGCATCTTCCTCAGTGGACTGACACCAGAGTTGCACGCGAGGGTTCATAAGGAGCTGTTGGGCAAGGTGGACTTTCATCAGTCAACTGGACCAGCTGGGTGGGAGGCGGAACTACTGCGCAAATACGTGGAGCAGGCTACATTGGAGGAGCGACGGGATCCGGTGGGACTGAAGGCAGCCAGGGACCAGTCTCCCTTTCCAGTGGCTGCGCTGGTTGAGTGCCTCGATGAGCACGTGGAGCAGTGCTATGCGCTACCGACAGCGCCGGCAGAAGTGGAGGGCAGGCAGCTGCCTGGATCGTCTACGTACACTGGTTGCAGGAAATGCAAATCTAAGGAGCACTTGGCGAGGGACTGCCCGCAGCAGCACGACCAGCAGAAGAAAGCTGCATGGGTAAAGTGCATCTGGGATGAGGCGTTCGAGACCCTGGAGAACTCTGGCGCAAGCCCGGAACTTATGGAGGAGACGTTCGCAGTCATCGCGCAGGAGAGGGGTTCAGATTTTGGCGAGGGAGAGGCCGCGGGGGCCAGTTCCTCTCCCGGTCGCAAGGCATAGGTCCCGGAGCCAGCAGGGGGAGTACTCCGCCCCTTGCTGAGGCCGACAGGAGCGGGACCAGGCCTCTGGAGGAGAGGTCTGTGAGGGGGCGACACAGCCAGCCCTACCGGTGGAACACCCATTTCAGAGAAGACCACCGGATGAGGTATGGCCCGGGACCAGCCCAAAAGGCAACCGAGAAGCTGAGGCGAGCTGTGAGGTGGTTGAAGCGGACTCACCCGGTTACTGTGGTGGCTCCAAGCGAGATGGAGCCAGAGGTGGCACCAGCGCAGGCATCCACCCCAACAGAGGTACAAATCAGGTTCCCTTTGTTCGGGCAAGGAAGTCAGGGACACCCGTGCACAAAAGGTGTGTACCAGCGCGCCTTGCAGCCATCAGGTGCCAGAAGGGTGAGGTTCAGGGAGGAGGCAGCGCCCCGGCAGCTCTTTGGACGTGCGCTGCGACGACGACTGGACCGTGCCAAGCCGCCGCCGCTGTCGCGAGCACAACAGCGAGTGCAACGTGACAAACCAGCAGCGTGGGAGGCAGCCAGGACACTGACGAGCAGGCGGCGGGAAGCAGAGGTGCATCAGCACAGAGTCAGGAGTGCCATGGTACAGGTGAAGGGCCGCATAGAGCACCTGAGGAAGATGGTGAAGGCGAGCAGGGAAACGGCGACCGCCAGACCAGCACCCTGGCCAGATGATCCAGCGCCGGAAGACTCCATCACCAGGTCTGCCCGCTGGACTGCCCTGATAGCGGAGGCAGGCACTTACCACCTACCCGACGACAACTCTGACGAAGAACTGAACCCGCGGGAAGTGGAGCCAGGTTTGCACAAACTGGCCAGCATCAGGCCGGACATAGGCGTGGACGCGGGGGCGGGGCGTTGGGGAGAGTGGCTGGACGAACATGTGCTAGCTGCCATGGATGCGTCCGGGCCCACTCTCATGATCTTTTGGGCGTGGATTGGCAAGGTGAGAGTGAAGGTCCTCATCGATACCGGGGCCTCCTCCAGCTTCACATCCCTAGAGACTGTGAAGAAGCTCAAGCTTCAACCATCAGTCCATGAGAAACCAATGCGGGTGCAGGTTGCAGATGGCACAGTCTACGACGCCAACTCTTGCATTCGACCCAAGCTCACGGCGGAGACGCGGAAGGGAAGTTATGCCAAGCAGGTAACTCTGCGAGTGATGCCCTTATCCTTGGGAGTGGACGTGGTGCTGGGGGGTGACTGGTTACGAGCTCTGGGGGGTGACTGGTTACGAGCTCAGCGGCGGATCACCTTTGACTACGCACAGTATGGGAGTGTGCGGTTTGGCCATGGGTCACAGAAGGTAGTCATTGCGGGATGCAATCCAGGGTCGTCATCTACAGGGTCTGGGCAGGCCATGGGACTGGTAGAGGCACAGCTTATCAGTACTAAGCAAGCCAGGAAGGACCTGCGAGCCTTGAAGAATAGCGGCGAGGAGGCGTACCTGATGTATCTGGCTCCAGATGGCACATTTAAAATGGAGGCCACCGACGACCCCAACTCTCCCTTAGAGGCCTCTGCAGCCCTATCAGAGTCATCTTCATCCTCATCATCGGAAGCAGAGGGTGACAACGCTAGGCAAAGGGGGGGGGGAAGTTACCTCTGACGAGGAAGGCTGCAACAGCGACAGCACAGTAGCAAGCATAGCCACCCTAATCTCCGACAGCAGTTCGTCTGAATCTGAACAAGATGCAACAGAGCAGGAGGACTGGGCTCAGGAGCAGGTGTGTGCTCTGCGACCGGCGACGTGCCCCACATCAGCGCAACC